>JAUZND010040644.1:0-21075 GCA_034780555.1 Coelogynopora nodosa
TTCATACATACTAATAGAAAATGCAGACCAATTTGTTGGCTAATTTTTTTATTATGGAGTTAGAAAATTCTAGAAAATGAGGAAATTGTTAGAAAAAACAGGAAAATCAATTTTTGGCTCTATAGTCTATATCTGAAAGCCCTTAATAAAATATTTTATTTTTAAAATATTTTTTCATCATTTCATACATACTAATAGAAAATGCAGACCAATTTGTTGGCTAATTTTTTTATTATGGAGTTAGAAAATTCTAGAAAAAGAGGAAAGTTAGAAAAAACAGGAAAATCGATTTTTGGCTCTATATCCGAAAGCCCTTAATAAAATATTTTATTTTTTTCATATTTTTTCATCATTTTATAGACACTAATAGAAAATGCAAACAGATTTGCTGGAGAATTTTTTCGATCCGAGAGACTGAGACCAGGTCCAGATGCATTGACATTGTCATTGTACCCTAACCTAGGCCTAGCCTAGGGCTAGGCCAACCTGAGACTAAATATGGCTCCGGCAGATTTAGTTACTAGAGGCAGAGGCCTACCAAATCATAATAATCAAATGCATGTATAATTCTATTGTCAATTAAATTTTGAGTTTAAATTAAACCGGAAATTAATCCAATCTAATTGAAAACGGTTGCTAACTATTCAATTTTACCGGCGGTATTATAAAGTATTATAAATTATTAAGGTATTATAAAGTAGAAGATTCAAACAATATATATTTTTATAAAATATAATTCAGTTAATATATGAAATACTTATTGTATGTTACAGTAAATCTATGAACCGTGACGGTTTCTTCTTGATGGAAGTACAAAAGAATAGAATTAGAAAATCAATAAAGATATAATATATCAGAACCCAAGTAAATAGAAAAAAAATAAAAGTGAAAGAAATGTTCCGACATTATAGTTTCCCAAGAAAATGCCTCCAGCATATTTTTTAAGCATTTATATAGAATTAATAAAATTAGAAGTTATACATCCTTAGAAGTAAAACTGATATTACTTTTCTAGCGGTTTATAATAATTGTATACATTCATCAGAAGTCGCATTGTATATATTAGTGGAAGTTTGATATATCTAACTTATATATTATATGATTAATATGAACTCATGTAATTTACATACAGTAGATGTTTGTTTCTCGTTGATATATTCATATTTTGTTTTCAAAGGCAATAGCAGTATAATTTGATAATAGTTTACAATGATATTTATCTACATTAAAATGTAATAACCATAGAGTACGGATACCTAGAGGGTTGACTCTACGATTTCCAGTGTATATATTATTTTTGAATTAGTCAGATATTCATTTATTAAAAAATGGTTTATACTACTCTTTCGGGGAGCGGACTACGTTTGTAAGTAGTATATAATTAATTGGATTTTTTTAAATAAAAAAATGTTCAACATTAATTTAAACTCAATTAATAAATAAGAAGAAGTATAAATGACATATATTTATTCACATATACATTTTCATCGTTGTAATATATACATATATACAAGATAAAAGTACATATATAGTATATATGTACACATATATGTATATATAATAATATAAAATAATATAAAATAAAACACACTTAACTTTTTAAGTTTATTTAAATAAATAACACGGAACTCGCTTAAACCATAGAGAATGAAATAACAGAAGCTTTAAATTTTGTTATTGTTAGAGCAACTAATTAAAAGTAAATATTTAGTATCAACATAGTATATTCTTTAAGGACGAAGAGATACATAGAGACGAAGCTCTATGTATCTTTACTCTATGGTAATGACTTTAATTACGTAATTATGCAGATGCGTGAGCGACAGTCTATAATTGATTAGTGTACTAAACTGGTTGTGTTCCGTGTTCTGACTACGTTGTGCGACTAGGATAATAATTAAATTTGTGAATTGTGATATTCAGCATGGCAGGATTGAACCATATCAGGATAAAATGTTCTAACTTTAACAATTTACCCTGCGTAAGCATGTCTAACTGTGAAAGTATGAAGACTGTCACTACAACCAGATCGAGATTGATGGGACCATGTATATTCAATATTTTACAAATATAGCCTAGATAAAGAATATGGAGATGAGAAAGAATGTGATTATGGTAACTAAGTTATCGACGGAGAAGATTTTGTAGAAATGAAAGAGGAGCATGCCGAAATTTAGTACGCCGTGATGGTCACTTTTTCTGGAATTTGGATCCCTTAGTTCAACAAAGGGCCCCTGCACATAACATATTTTTACAATAACATGTTTGTGGTATATTATATTTTTTTAACAAACTACATTGTACATAATATACTCTTTAATATTCCAATAAGTAAAATGTTCAGCGCCCATGTTATAATTATAAAGTAAATTACACCGAAATTAATCAAGAGATTCAAAATATTTGTATTTTTAAGAAGTTATATCTACCCACCCCTCCATTTTTTATAATACGATATTATTTTTTTGAAGTGCGATATTTACATAATTCTGGGTGCCAGGATACTTTCCTTTTTAATAAAAGACTAAGTTAGTGATTTGTTTTGAATAAATCAACAAAATAATAAAGATAAGAAAAAGCACCACTCTGCACCATCACATACGTGCGTAGAAACATAGTTCAATCTAAAACCTAATTTATTTAAACAAAAATTAGCATACCCCCCTCCACGTACGAAGTGTTAAGTAAACTGTTTAATAAGATACAATAAATAATATATTTAGTTATGCGTGGTTAAAAGTGATGATTAGAGATAGATTTGGAAAGCCCGAGAAAAAAGTAATTAAAATTATTTTTAATGTTAGTTACATTATATCATTATTATTTACTAATGTCTATAACTAGGTTATATTATTGTATTGATCTCAACATTAATCTAACATTTTAAGAATATAAACGTGATTTTCATAAACTGCCACAAAATTAAATATTGTGAGTATGTTTCGTATAATGCGACCGAAATAATCTATTTCATTTCTCTGAATCAACCTACTTTATAAATAAATCGATAAAAATTAACAATGTTAAGATAATTGTGTAATTAAAGAACTGAACAATATTGAAGATTAAATCAATTAATAAATATTAAATTACTAAATCAATTAAAAGACACTACAAACAATTAAAAATAACACAGGTTATTTATAGACGTTAGTAATGATAAAACAATAGGTAGATTGTAAATATTAAAAAATAAAGAGTACATAATCACAGTGTACATGTAAAAACAAGCAAAACTTCAATACATTTAGCAAATATAAATTCTAAAACAAACAAAAATAAAATGACAACATATTTTAAGAGTCAGTATAAATAGTCATGGGGTTTAACCCAGTAACCCTTTTTATAGTGTGTAATCAAGGAAAGCGGATTGGGAGGAATACCTCTACCTTGAAACAACAATACTAAAATATATGTGCAACATTATCAGGTAAGAGAAATGCAAATAAGTGTAATATAAAAAGAATTTTAAAAAATTGGAGTGTAAACTAATGTCTGCATAGAGAACAAAAACTAAAACATGGCAAATATCGGCACTAATTATGGCAGTTTGATTTTTCAAAATAGTTATTTCAACCTATCATAAATGATATTTTAACGATTCTAGATTCTAATAAAATGGAAATGCCATTATAATGTATAGATTAAGATAGTACTGTTTACACAATACATGAACTCATGTTTCCCTAATCCTTGAAAATATAAAAATACAATAGTATTACAATTGAAGTTTACAAAAATTTGTTGAACAATATTTTTTATAAAATGTATGTTTATTATTTATCTATTGTTGGCATCATGGAAATAAGCAAATTAATCTAAATATGTTGAAAATAATAGTTTACATATTTTACCCTCCTCACCGCCCTTCTCTGGATTATTAAGGCATATTAAATCACAGTAACAAACTACTATAAATAAAACTACATCAGATTCAAATTAACACATTCATTACTACAAGAGTAATTCTAAAATTTTATTCAAAATATGAGTCTTTCTGACCAAATTCTTCACAAAAAACATGTAATCCTCCTTAAAACTTGCACTTGAGAATGTAGCGCAGACGGCATTGACTTTCCTTGTAGATGAGATACTCACTCTGACCAAATCCTGAATGCCAATAAGAATTCTGAGGAACAGGTTTTCCTTGAGGCACAGTAACCTTCTTACCGTCGAATACAAAAGAGACATCAAGTTTGGGATCTATAAATAGAAGAAAAATGTGTAATTTAAGCTGATTTAAATATGGTTAAACTTGTCGTTCAGTGATTTAATTAATATAACTATCTTTTGTAAAAAATTGTTTAAATTATTCGATTTCAAAATATCATAATTCATTGGATAAACACAACAGGTTCATTGAAGAAATTTTAATTATATCGACCAATTTTTATAGATTTCCAACGTTAACGACTATCTACAACAATTTCAAGTTATTAAAAAATATATAAATTAAAATACTTAGATCACAGATGGCTCATAAAATGAAAAGATAAAATAATGATGTTTTCAATTAAAATTAGAAAGGCGACGTGAAATTTTTGTTATGATGATTGAAAATGAACGCGCTTTTTCTGAATGATGTAACATATTATGCAAATTCTAACAATAATACATAATAAATAATAAAATTATTATAGAAAACATTATATAAATAGGTTACAATATGTTAGCTACAGTTATCTTTTCTCATTAATCTTTTCTCGGGCTACGACATAATTGATTTTTTCCATCACATTAAAAATGTTTAACAGTTTAATTATTTTAACAAACAAACTATGTTTTACTATAGTTAACAAGATGATTTGCGAGTAAAACATGTAACTGTTGATAGATTAAGAAAAAAATTAAAGATTTTACTTAGACCACTTCATTGTTGAATAAAAGAGATAATACAAATGACAGATAATGTACAATCTCAAATAAAACCACTCATATCATATTCGATCAGTTACTCATTATACAGCTCTAAAGAAATGTGGAAAATGTAAATAAAAAAGAAATAAAGCTTCCACCACAAAACACTTAAGATTTATTTTAGCTATTTTCAAAAAGTTTAAAATGACTTTTACACACCTGGTTCGAGCTGTCCACGTGCCACGATAGAATCAAAACCATTTGGAGGTTTCACCAAATCAAAGTTGCTTGCGAAGACACTGCTTTTCTTGCCAAGTGCCACCTCAGCCAAAAACATGATACCAATGTTGTTTGCAGCGGTACTTACTAAAATCAAAACAATTGAAATCAAAGTTTACAACTGCAGTATAATCTCTGATGTGTTTAATAATATTTAACTATAGAGTTGAATAGAACACATTAAACACAATAAAAACCAATACAATAAATTAGAAACATATTAAATAATGCGTAGTGTTATCAAAACACATTTAAGAAAATTATTGTTGAAAAAAATAATTATTTAAAATATTTATTGAAAGAAATATCTATCACTACAGTATATAGTATATTAAAAGTGTACAATTGACTTTATCATTATAATATATTTAACCCTTTCAACCCGGATGAAGCACGGCATGATTCATAACACATTGCATAACCCTCATTGCATATTCATTACTATAGACAAAATATTCACCCTATCCAAAAGGTATAGGTAAACTTAGGAAATTTGAATAATCGCAGTTGTCAGTGAGAAATGTGGCTTTAAAATATAAAGGATGTTATAAAGAGTCGATATTATCTAAAAATATATACAAGAACGCCTGAGGAAAATGGATACTTTAATTAAACCAAGAGAAATAAAGAAATAAGAAATGAAGCACACGTAATCGTTTTGAAACTTTTTAGAGTAATCTTATAATTAATTTTTTATAACGAGAAGTCGTAGTTGATAAGAAGTAGAGAATCCGATATCAAAGCTAAAGTCGTAATTGTTGCTTGAAATGTCTAGATATACATAAGAGAAACAATGAACCTTATATTAATTGTAAAAATATAGATTATACGAATGATATTAAGATTTAATTAACATTAAAGTTTCAATATATTTTATATCAATGTCCTGTACAAAAAATCCAATTAGTATTTAACACAAATACTAGACTCTAGATCAATTAAAATAAACTAATTAAACTTTATCCGCAAGTAATTCAGTAGAATCTATACAAATATGATTAGCGGCAATACATTGATGTATTAAAGTAATGTGGTCTACCCAGGTATAATATAACAATATTAAAAAATTATTTATCCGAAAAATGATATAATACATATTTATTAATATTTGAAAGGACGCCATAGTCTTTTAACTAATCGAATATCTCAATATCGCAACGCTATACAGTCACTAAAGTCAAGAGTACAGTACATGAACAGTTTGGACTACCTGCGAAGTAACCCTTGTTTGCTTAGTATGCTGTTACCCTTCATGGGTTTTGGGATTTTATAGATGTGGTACACCTATTGAGTTAAAATTTGTAACCATTTTTTTTTATTATTAATTAATTGATGATGACGTCATAAAAGGTTCAGTTAGAGAAAAAATGAAATAATATATTATGAACTTAAATTTTGGAAAATTGTTTTTGTAACTCAAACAGTCAATAAAATTCTAAAAACAATTTCCGTTATTGGTCCGTGTTAATTGGACTTTTGATGACTCAAGCGGAAACAATTGGGAATAGTATACAAGAATGAAAATTGTTTTTGCCACTAAATTAAATTTTATATAGATAGTTATGAGTTATTACATATTTGTAAGTTTTGGAGCGATTTGAGTAGCAGAAAATGCTATTTTGGTATATTATATGAACTATATAGATCATAGGCTTATCGGGAATAGTTCAGAGTACATAAAAAGTATAAATTTTGTATCTCTGATGAACCGATATTACTGAAACTTAGCAGAATTATTTTATATACCTATATATGTGAAACATTAATATGTGTATATGCTCAAACGTTACTTTATATCATGTAATGTGCTTACATATGTTTTCATTCACAAAACTTCTTTTGTTGCACTATACCACTAATATCAAATACACAGGTTAGAATTAATTCAATAAATAAAGAATTGATGTAATTATAGCATTAATTAACAAGGTGCAATTAATTTATATGTATCAAGGTAATTCAGCACTAATAATATATCACGTGATTTGGTCTGGACAAAGCCCAGGTAATAAAATTTATTATTGAGTTCATGTGCATCTTATAAACCAATCACACCAAAATTTAGCAGAATAGTTATATACATATTGGGACGTATTAATAAAAGGAGTTTTAGTTTTCGCTTTCTTAAAGCTTTTTCTTCAAAGTGAAAGGATTCGTTTTTTTGTATGAATAATCTTTAACTATCTTTATGAGCGACATCTATCTAATTAAAAAAGTTTTTATGCATATATGTAGTTTACAAATCAATTAAAATTGTTAAAGCCTTTCGATTCAATGTACAGCTTTAGATATTTTTGAAGTGAAAACTTTTATTACAGCGAAAGCTTAAACTTTTATTATAAGCTTTCGGTTAACAAATATTGTAGCGCAATCTAAAGCTTTTTAGATTATGCATACGCGTCAATTCATGACAATAAACAGCATTTCAGAAGAATCTGATAATGTTGGAGGTCAGGATAACAATTTATAATTTTTAACATGCTCGGATGGTATTGTTTCGGACATAAAATGCCATACTTTTATTCTAGATTTTTTCAATACCCTAATTTGATATGTCTATTACAATACATACAACATTTACCAAAGATTCAACTGGAAATTCAAGTGCTGATCACTCAAACAAACAATAGAACTAATAAGTTGAATTTCCATATGAATCTGAGTTTGAATCTGCGGTAAAGGTTTTATACATCTATTACATATCATAAGTATTTTGCATAAATATTCATTTATTATTTGAGCAGATTTTTTTAGAAGATCTGATTTTTCAATTTATATTGGATGTTAAAACCATTCAAGACCAAAAAAATGAATATATTCAGTTTTTGTACAAAATATATGTAGAACATGTTTTGTGTGTCAATAATTAAAGAAAAAAAAATTAAATAAAAAATAACGAACGGAAAAAATTACGGTTATTGAAAAAAAATGGCATCGTTTTTAAAAGTATTGTGATACATGCTCTAGGTGGGTGTAGGCCCTAAGGACCTTGAAGAGTTAAAAAATAGTGCTGATGATATTAAGAACATGTTAATCAAATACTGAAATATATAATGTTAGTTTAAATATTCATAATTTAGACAGTCTACCTAATCGAACACCGTTTGAAACTCCGTCTTAGTCGATAATCCTAACATTACTAATAACATCTAATTAATACTACAAAAAAAGTATAACTATTGACATCTACACTGATTATTACTAACTGAGCTAAGGACAAACATCACTAGAATATTCATTATAACTCTTGAAGGTATTACTGCATCTAATATCTGTATATTCCACACATGCAATAATATACTTATATTATTAAATGATCTGGTAATTTTTTAAATATTACTAAATTTACTGATAATTTTATATTTAACTGAAGCATTTATAATTGCATTAAGTATTGTTATTATAATGAATGATACCTTACTTTCCTAAAGTAGCTTAAATTTAATACTAAAATTCTATTCCAGTTTAGAAAAAAATACAATATATTTAATATATATATATAATTTCAGATAAAGTTTTACCTTATTATATTACTAGTAGGCTACATATTGAAGTGTATGACATTTATCAATATTGAAGGTGGAATTCAAAATGCATCGAATTCATAAATTTATTATTACTCAAAATGAAATTTGATATTATTTCTAAAGAAATTATTTTATGATATTTTGATTTCCATCCCATAATAATTACCCTCCTGTTATTAAAGACTTACAGCATCCCAAAAATCATAACTAGTAACATCCATATCTACTATCAATAATTCCAACAAGCTCACCATAGTCAGAAGACTTTCCGTTCTCCGATGCGAAGTAGATGCCCTTTCCGACCAGTCCGCCACTGTGAGGCATGATCCGAAGTCCCGATTTCAAAATAGCGGCCACTACCGCCACATTGGTGCCGTGCCAGAGGAGCTTCCGGTTGGTCAACTTGTCGTGCGCACAAAACCGAGTTTTCTATGGATGTTTAAAAACGAAAATGTACGCTAAATTTATTAGGCAATTATTAATTATTAATGCACAATTAATAGTTAAATAACTTTCGATAAAGTAAGTTTTGTTGTAAAAATAATGTTGGTATACCTATTAATAGGTTTCATTTTAGCCAATTCAATGTGAAATATTGCATTGGGTTTTCTCAGTGAAAATTTTAATGCAAATTGAGAACTGTGACTAGCTCAGTTCATTCATAGGTCAATTATATATTTAGAAAAATTTGTCGGATGTTATTGTCAAGTTAGTATATTATTTATAGAAGAGAATCACACCAACACAAGTTGTATAATCTAAACCAACTATATTCATCCTTACAAACTTTTATTTAAAAAATAGACAGGACAAATTAAAAACATAACATAAATCTAATATGAAAATCCATTAAAATAATAAGTCTCACAATAATCGATATTAATATTATTTATAAAGGATTATTTAGCCATTAACAATTTAAAATTTAACTATTTATCAAACGATTTACCAGTGGCAAATTAATTAGTATATAGGATATGTTTATTGATAATTTACGAAGTATAAAATCAAAAATGGTTTCCGATCAATTATAATAAAAAAATTAACAGCTACATTTACAAACCTCACTTCGTCGATTCACTTTCCAAATTTCGAGAATATCTATGTCACTCGATTTCGTTTTATCGGTGTAGGTAGATATGGCTTTGAACTCTTTCGAGGATTTCGGCAGAAGTTCAAGATCACAATCAAGAAGCTGGTAGTTGGAATCAATCGGATTGGGAATTTCCTGCACAGACCGGAGAAGAAAATCTCAAAAAAATATTCTACTCAGCTCGGATTATAGCTAAAATGAAATTGCGAAATCCTTATTAATATTAATAAATATCCAATATACCTATCCTGGTCGCTGACAGATAGAATTGAAATCAGGCGAGTGAAGGTGGAAATCAACAAACCGAAAATGAGAATGTATATTTTGATTTAATTTTGAGATTAAAAGGTTATTTTCAACTCTAAAACTATATTATTGTATAATATAGTAAGCATCTAGTTTTTCATATAATTGTTTCCTCCCGTGAATGTTCTTCACTTAATATTTCTTCACAAGTTGATCACAATAAACCTTTTTATTCATCTAGTCTGACCGTGATACTTTGTGCCACTAAGCTAAACACACTCATACTATACACTGTATTGCTTGAGTAAAGTAAACAAGTAATTGATAAGAAATACTAGGCCTATATTTGTTAATGTGTTTACAAACCACTAAAATCCTCCATCAAAAATATATATGCGAAATAGCCTGGAAGCGAACACGACAAAGCTTGATTGTCTGGAGTTACTATAGAAAATCAAACACATTTTAAATCAATAATTTATAACAAAAAGTTCGGGTTGGTAAAAAAGAACACAGGTTGATTGTTTCCAATGTACTCACACGGCGGACACGTATAAAACACAACTGCTAACTCTGCTTACTTTAGACGTAATCGCTGCTTTTTTCGATTTCTGAAGAACCTGGGCAGCCTCGATATCGGCCAAAACAAGAAGCATGTCCATCTTCTCTCGAACCTGGTCCGCAGTTCGCATCACAGGGGGTACACATCTGCCAAAGTCGTGCGGAATGTGTGTGTAAAATTGGGAGGTTAAATTTGGCGAGATTCGAGGTGTTCGATTTACTTTTAATGGCCTTTTCGAGATCATCCAGTGCGCTGAACCCCTTAATGATCTGAGCTTTGCTCAGCTTTCCAAGTGGCATTTTCTTTGTGTCTGCAAAGAGTAGGATACAAATTGTACTATTTAGTTATATGTGAGAATACACAAATTTTTATTACATTGTTTTTTCTGCCTAAATTGCGAATGAATCATTGTCGTATACGATGTTTTATTGTGTGATATACAACTATTAGGTGTGGCGATTAAAATCTGTCCATGTTATCTTCTTTACTTGCTCAACCTGCATAGTGACACTTAAAGAACAGTCGGTATACCCATAATTTGATATTTCCACATAGAAGAGACATTTTAGGAATCATGTAATATAATTTTTTCCAAAGTCATTTCAAAGTACAATATATTTTTCTGAGTCATATTGATAACTCAGCATGACTTTATCTCAGGTATAAAATGAAGAGTTAACATCGCAATCAGGTACAGTAACTCCGGCGTTACACTTTTACCTGATATAAAATCACCCAATAGCCGTATGGAACTTGTCTCACGAGCACACTACGTGTCATTTTCTGATTGGTCGATAATGACATAACGCCACGCCAAAGTTTCGGTTTCTATTTATTTAATTTATCAAAACCGAAAGTGAAACCAACCACCCCTTCCCCGTATGAAAATGATTTAAAATTTGTGCGCCAAATGTTGTTAAAAATATTTCAACCAATCAAAATCTAGTATTTGTTTTTCGGTTGCTATGGCTTTCTATTGGCCGACTTAAACATGGTCAAGGTTATTTCCAATAAATTCAATGTCATAGAGTTCAATTTTGTTAATTTGAAATTGATCAGATACACCCTATTGGTAATAATCGATCATTCAAGTATAATTATTGACTTTTCTCAAAACGATGCATCGTTGCAATATAATGTCACATCTGGGTGATTTCAACGGGGATTTCGACTAAGTCGGGGTATTTCATTTGGATTTTACTACTTAGAAATCAGTCATTTGAGTACATTTATTGATTTTTCTCAATATGGTATGTATAATTCTATAAAAACATACACAAGCATATTGTTGCATTCAACTCCATTTACTTTGAAGTTCAATCTCACTTATTTTCGTGTCAGAATTTATTTCAATTTAGTTTAATGCCCTAAAATCCCTAAACTATAAAAGTTTTATTTTTTAAACTTCTAACGTTTAATATCCTAACATCCCTAAACTCCTAAAGTTTAATATCCTAACATCCCTTAACTCCTAAAGTTTAATATAACAAAATAACTAAACTCCTAAAATATATTATCCCTTTAATTTAAATGATTGAACTCATGAATAATCAGATAGAATGTAATTTATTACTATTGTTTAAAAACTATACAGCAGTAGACAGAGTAAGAAAGTAAGCATTTAGGGTATAACAAAAATGTCGGTGTCACTGCTCATCATCGTCGTAGGTTCATTCGCTTTCTGACAATAGTGTTAACATATAGCTTGACAAGAATAGGTCATCACCGGGAAAAATCTCCTTGGGTTGCTGTTGTTTAAATATAGGTTGGGGAAACCATTTTGATGCCACTGCCTATGGCACGTTTGATCAGTTTAGATTATCGCTTGGAGAACATTCTTCAAAACACCTGTGGTTTGGTCATGGATCGAGAAAATTATGCAGTTGTTGCCGTTGACTGATATTTCTTCATCAAAATAGTTGGGTATATTCGTTGTATACCGTGCCGGTATCTTGTAGTCTTTTCATTTGAGACCAGCCGAATGGGGGGTGTAAACAGCTTAGATGGATTATTCACTGCAAAGCGTATCAAATCCAAAATATGTGACTTGATAATTGGATAATTATATATCATTGAAGAGTTGACCTCTCATACCAGGGTATACCATTATTATAGTTAGTTCCAGTAAGATGCATCCATTAGATCCTGCAACAGTAGATCTTTCCTAAATGGTTGGTCATCCTCCTCCTTATAATTCGGAGCCTATTTTTTTCATAACCTCAACTTTGGCTTCACTTATGATAATTATTTATGCAAAAGATGACTCGTTCATTTTGGCAATTTTAGAAGCCTTGCGTCGATCATCGTTCAGTTTATATTGTTTGCTAACTTATTCCGTTGCCAGGTAGACATAGTGTGGTTTCTGATTTTATCCCTCGTAAATGGTCAGGTGTAGTCTGATGTAGATCTGAAAATAGGTGGCTATGAGGATTGTCGTGCACAATATCATTGAAGACAGAGGTAAGACATTTCAGTTTTACAGGAAACATTTGACGACCCAGGTGACTGATTCGCCTGACATCTCTCGGATACTTAAGCATGACCAGATACAGGGTATTCATTGATAGAGTATGTTTCTCCTTTCCCGTCAGAAACAGATTTGAGTAATATTAATGGCGAAGCAGGGTAGGTGATGAACCATTCTTACGCTTATTGGCTAAGAAGTTTTCCTCTACTGGTTCAAATCATCAAGTACAACACTATAATGTGGTTTTAAAATATCAAATGACTGAGACAGGCCTTTTCATATACTTTGATAAAACTGAAAAAGTCATACAGCGCCTTATGGTCTGTTCCTGTAAACCAATGAATAATCTGCAGTGCCTCATTGAATAGGAGATGACGACATCTTAGTAAATTCTCCACAAATGTAGTCTTTTCTGACGTTTATGGGCCTAACATTGTACCTGATACGGATATTTATTCTTATGTGCCCATGTATTGATTTAGTCTAGAATAATCTTTTTAATTACAGGCATTTTTGACAGTATGGATCCATCAAAATGTGTTAATCGCAACAAGCATTTGATTGAGAGCGATGAAGAAGAGGAAGGGAAATATTCTACTACAAGAATGAAGAGTCTGAAGAGGAAGAAGAGGGAGAGGAGTCTAAAGAGGAAGGGTCCTCCTCTAACAAACCAGATATTGTTTATGAAGGTGATAACAAGAAACATGTCGATAATCAAAATAAAATGCACTTCCATGACCCGGATATCTGTTCCAATCTGCCTAATTACTTCCATATTAAACATATTCTCATGGAAGATATTGGGGGAGATGGAGCACCCTCGTGTACACTGAAGGAAATTGAAAAAATAGTGTAACAGGTAATTTTTGAACAGGTGTACTAAAGATAAACTATTGGGATTCTTTTATAAAACAATGGAAGATATACTTGTTAGACTGCAAGTCGGACAGTGGACATTGGCTAGTTAAGTTGGAGAAGGCAAGTTAAAATTACTGATAACTAGAGCGATGAGCAGTGAAACTGAATTTTTTGTTATACCCTAAATGCTTCCTTTCCTACTCTATTGCTATATAATTTTAAAACTATAATACTAAATGGACTTTTATCTGATTAATTAGGTGTACCTCAATCATTCAAATTTAGAGGATAAATTTTATGATTTAGGATTTTATGGCATTAAACTTTAAGAGTATAGGGATTTAAGGGTATAAAACTTAAGCAATTTTAGAGTATTTATACTCTATTGAAATAATTTCTGACAAGATAATAAGTGAGATTAAACTTCAAAGTATATGGAGTAGAATGCAACTATGTGCCCGGATATGTTTTGATTAAAGTTTACATATGGTATACTTATAGTATACGTATAGTATCTACGTAGTATAGTGCGTTTTAAAACTAGTAGCATATCTGAAATAAATTTCTATACTTACTTTAGTCGGAATAATGAACGAATCATACCTGCAACTCATCGTATTGACAAAAATCAATAATTGTATTTGAATGATCAATTACTACCATTAGATTATCTCTGATCAATTTGTAAAAAGCAATATCATACTCATCTTTGACTTAGTTAGAATCCCCATTGAAATCACCCTGATCGGACAAAATATGACCGTGATGTATCGTATTGTGAAAAATCAATAATTATACTTGAATGATTGATTACTGTCAATAGGGTACCTTTAGTCAATTTCTAATTAGCAAAATCGAATTCTGACTTTAAATCAACTGGAAACGACCTTGACCTTGTTTAAATCGACCAAACGGAAGCCGTAACAACCGAAAAACAAATACTCGATTCTGATTGGCTAAAACATTTTCAAAATAATTTTGCTTAGGGGTGTAGTGTTTCACTTTTGGTTTTAATACATTTAAAAAATAGATACCGAACCTAAGCGAAATTTCGTCATTCTCGACCAATCAGAAGATGACACATTGTGTGCTCGAGAGACAGGTTCCATACAACTGACAATAAATTTTATACCTATAATGATTTCATAGCAAATAATAATACTTTTTTATTATATATTTAGATAACGGTCTATAATTGTATCGATGACAACAATATATCAATGACCTCCAAAACATATAATTCGTAGTTTTAGATTTCTTTTTATGATATGCTGTACGAGTATATATCACTCAGAGTGAAAATATAATGTTAATACACGTTTTGTTTAAACACATTTTCTTCCAGTAACATGACAAATTGTATCACAATATCAATAATGCATTTTTTTAAATAGTAAAATGGCAATGATGATCGACCAAATATCAATTTCAAAATTAGATGCTGTATTTCAATATTCATAGAAATAAATCATATTTTTAATAAACATGAAAAAATTAGTTTTGTCACGTATATTTATAATAAAAATTTAATATTTCTAATACAAAATGCATTGAAAACTACTTGCTTGTTATAAAAAAATATATAGGTATAATAAACAGTATACAGGTGTAATAGATGTAACAACTTAACATAAAAATATATAGGCCCTAGTAACATAATTAATAATACAAACCAATATATACAAATAAAGAATAGTTTACGCTAGAAATGCACTGATATTAAATATAGGCACCTTTTAATTTTTGTAGATGGGGAGTTTATTTTACCACGTTGTTTCATAATACTAATGAATTTATAATAAAATATGGAATTATTCATTAAAAATAAGTACTTACTAAATTTTGAGAGTATTTAACGTATTTCTTGTATCCCCTCCACGCACTATAAGCTTAAATTAAGTGTAAAAACATGCTAAAAAAGTATGCGTGGGGGATCACAAGGACAATATATAATATAGCAACTAACAAAAGATTTTACTTATTCTGGTGACGGGTAATTGGCAATGCATAGTTGCTAACAAATATTTAATTAAAAGGCTAATCAGTCAATTGAATAATAATTGAAATATTAATTAATATTATAATATTAAAGCAGCTGTTATGTACAATAAAGGATCCATTCCATTATACATTATGTACAATGTCCACTTGCTTAGAGCGATGAAGAGAGGGTCACTGATTTCGGTAATAAATTATGTTCCTTAGTCAAAGTAGGTGGCTTAATCTCCTGCTCTATTCTTACGTGCGCAATTGAGGAATCGATTAAATTTTTTGATATTGGGGACAGTTTGGCAGTTACAAATCTATATATTAGATATCTATACAACATAATACTCTTAGTAGTCTATTCAAAACGAAATATTAATTCATCAAAAAAAGTAATTTTTTCGTGTCTTTTTTTAAAAAGGCATGTAGGACTACATACATATTATCAAATCAATGTCTTTCAGACTTTGAAGGCGATATCCCTTTAAATTATGAATAAATATATGTTTACGTATTTATTAATATTAAATATTTATTATAAAATTATAACACTATATTTATTTTGAATGTATGTCATATGGAATATTTAAAACGCATTAGGTATAGATGCCACATTGAAAATAAATTGTTGATCTTCAGGAAAAACGGAATCGAAAAATGAACTCAAACATCTGGATGCTTGCAGTAAGCCAGAATGTGAGTTGTTTGAAAAGAATGACTCCTTTCTCTATATTTATTATAAAAAGGTAAAATTTATTTATTAAATTTAATACATTCTTATTTAGTTCAGATACAAACTTTTAGTGTTATATAATAGATTACATTCTCTCATTTCTTAAACAAATTATACCCAAAAACGCACCGATCTTAAACTGTTGCAGAGCATTGTTAAACATGTCGGTGCTGAAGATAAGATCGATCAGCTGTTGAGTCGCCATATCGAGAGAACTGGGTTTGAATTTAGCAAGAGCGCCAGACGGTGCATCAGCTATGGCCTATGTGAGAGGACAAAAGAAGACACCGTTGACTTCAGGTTGTATGAATAACAATGAGAGTATACTTCTTTTTGCTAGTTGAATTATTATATTTTTCCTACAAACGTAGGAATAAAATTTTACATGTAGGGTTATTTAAAATTTATGTTTCGAAAATGTACCACAATAAATATGTCACAAAAATATTGAAAATAAACTGAATGTGACTAATATACTACATGACAACTTCAATTTAGCACGAATTCTTCACACCATTTATAAGCTGAAACTCGGTTTGGAAAAATAAAATTTAATTCATATATGATTTTGAGCTATTGTCTTTGAGTCTAATGAGCAAATACTTACTTATATCTATTGGTTTCTTATTAGTGTGATTATCATAAAAAAGTGCTCATTTTTATTGATTCATGTAGTCAAAAAGAAGACTATACTATAGACTAAATTAAAATATATGGCACCACCAAAACAGTCCACGAAAAGTGTATAAGCTACACGTTAGAGTTGCAGCTAACCTTGACAACAATATTATCATCATCTTCACCCATTTCCAGGAGAGTGTACTTGCCATGAACCGCGGCAAACTTAGATCTATTCTCCCATTTGTTTTTCGTTTTGTCTTGAAACTTCTTCTCAAAGTCTTTGATGGCTGCATCGCTAGACATTGGGCCCTTGAGAGAATTAGCTCCCGTCTCACCCTAAAGAATAAGTACAGCATATAGAAATCTTACAATATTATACTGCTAAACATACAATTGTAATATAAGCACAAGTCGTTCGGTGCGTGACAAATTTTATGTTATGATATTATTGCATTTTTATGAATGACGACTACCCAATATAAAATCAAATCTCAATAACTAATAAATATTCATAATTAATGTTGTCAATATAGTATCACTTGGTGAAGAATACTTCCTGAAGAAAATTTTAATGTAGTAAACACTAAGTAAATGTTTTGAATAGACCATTAACCTGTTTGTAATGTTTTTAAATAAATTAATTAATACAGTAGCTTATATAATTTGAATGTGGTTCCGTTTAGCAGCTTTGTAAAATAATAAATTGTAAACTGTAACAATAATGTAATAAATATATAAATGAACAACATATTTTAACATAATATTTGAATTAATTATCAATAAATATATATATTTTAATTAACACAGTCAAGTTTTCTGTTGATTGATTTTTTTAAAAAATTTAATGAGTACATTTAAATGACATATTTCGTCACCACAGAATATGTATTTAAATCGAATTAAATAATCTATTACCAGCAAGGACAAAGACTAAATTAATTAAAAATTCAGAGTAGCACTATTTATTCAATTAAAAAAATCTGCTGTCGACTGCAAAATTTAGTGCCATAAAAAATATTTAAAAATTAATAAATAAATTTGTTTATACATTATTGTTGCAGGTAACTAGTATTTAATTGTTATATAATATATTATCTAATAATGCATTGGCACTAAATAGCTAATTTGAAAATACCCTATAACAAGTATAATCCCTTTAATAAAGCACAAATCAATAATTAAATATTTAATTTATGAAATCTCTGTTTTAAACTTCTATACAACAGAAATTAACCATGATTTGTTGATCTGGGTGAGGTTAATCAAAACTTCTGAACATATTAATGGAATTGTAACTCATAATATTTCAGACCAAAATCAAACATCAAAAAGAATTATATTGCCCTGACTAAAAACTAATTTAATATATGGTAAATAACTATTTATAAAAATTTGAAGACAATATAAAGATTAAGCTTTACTAATTTTAATCTTTCTTTGTTATAATGTCAAACATAAAAAATTACCAATATTTATAGCAGTGCGGTAAATATACAAAGCAAAATTGTAGAACATACAACACGGCCCCAGCGATTCCAAGTGTAACACTTGCCTCCTTTCTGCAAAACTTGAATGACATAATACTTGTTGTTGTTTTGACCTATGTTAGTCTGATTTAACATACAGTCATAGTCGTCAACCACCTGAAAAATTATTATATAATTGTGTAAATATTTATGATAAAAACAAATTCATATGTATGTGTCATCTCGTTTTAAAAATATTATATTTAACATATATAAAATATAATTCAACGCAAAAAACATTTTCGATATATATATTTTAAGTTATTTTTTCTTAAAGATATTATTCAATATTAAAAATATATCACCTGTGCACCAAGTAAATGACATTGACTGTCAACTTTGTATGTCTTTTTGGAGAATGATGCAGCTTTTTTCATTACTGTAAGATAGAAATACATTAAAAAAATTATAAACATATTTCTAATTGCTAACCACACTGATGACTAAATGTTATATTACATTAGATAAAATACTCAAAAATGTAATTATAATATTAAGCAACAATTAAATAGTTTCAATAACATATCAACATTATTAAAATTTGTCTTTGCAGAGTAAGTAACAATATTTTTCACAATCCTATTTTGAGTTATATACAATAACCATAAAATAAAATTTATATACAAATCAGCAGTTAAACTAATGAAAAATACCTGCCATAGCAGTCTTAACTGTTGGAACGGCCAAATCTGTCTTAGCCTTTTTGGTTCCACTTTTGGTTTTTGCTGTTGCGGCCTTTCTTTTTGGAGGCATATTGTATATTCTGTAATAAAAGTAAAAATAGAAAATGTTCAATTGGTTAATTTTAAATTATGATGGAAATATACATAATGTTGATACCTACTTAATATAAATTTATTTTTAATTAATGAACTATTTTTGCAGCTATTTTCAAAAAATGCAAATTTTCATGTACATAATATATCTATGTGAAATATGTAATATACTATCTATTGAGTGCCCTAAACATCTTACTAACTTGGTAACAAAAATAATTAATTCTGCTATATTTTATATGTGTAATTAAAATGACCACAAATATTACAAACTAAATGAACAACAAAAAATTTATTTACTAGTAATTAAAGATATTAAGGACTCATTAAAATTAAGAATGCACATTACATTGGCTTCATGGAACTTGAGCTTAGATTATTTTGATATCAACATATTACTTAATAGAATCACTGAAATATAAAAATATATTTAGTGTATTTCAATATGTGTGTTTTATTCAATAATTTATGTGAATCTGAGGATGATAAGACCACAATAGCAATTATTTTTTTAAATGTATAATGTTTGCAATAAAATGTATATGCAAAAAATTGTAATGTGATTATCTAATGTTTCTTTGATTAGTATATTGTTAAACAGCTGTACCTGTGTAATTTAATTTTTGAATAACAAACTTAGGTGCAAGTGCCTCCTGTGGACTTTATAATATTAATAACATATAAAAACATATGTTGTAACTATTCATGCTATTTATATGTTATTAATATAATAGAGAAAGTCCACAGGAGGGAACTTACACTTTGTATCAATTCAGATGGTAAGCAAACCTATCTGCATATTTAGTACTTTTGCCAAATATGTAGATGGGTTTCCTAACCATCTGAATTGATACAAAGTACAAATTGCAAGGGTCAATTTGTATTAAGCTAACCTAAATATTTTAATTCACAACTAAGATTAATTAAACATAATAAAACAAATAAATTAATTTAAATAATGTTTATTTAATAAACCATTTTTAGTTAGTTAGTATAAAGGCATAGTAACAAAAAAATGTTTTTTAATGGAATCAGGTATACCAATGAAATGAATATAATATACCAGCTAATAATTTTAGAAGAATACCCAAGTAAATTGGCATGCAAAATATCTATTTTAATGTTAAAAATTAGTTATTAATATTTTATAAATGTGTGCTTCAATGTTAGATTCTTTTATTTTAAATTGAATTAAATTTTAAATAAAAAATTGAATATTTTCATGTGGTTTTAATTAGCTAAAATATAATTACTCATGATTAATATACCAAAAATATTTGTGTAATTATGAAATGAATTGTTTTTTCAAATTTTCTATATATTTAGCTAAGTATAATATGTATATAAGTACAGCATATAGAAATCTTACAATATTATACTGCTAAACATACAATTGTAATATAAGCACAAGTCATTCGGTGCATGACAAATTTTATGTTATGATATTATTGCATTTTTATGAATGATGACTACCCAATATAAAATCAAATCTCAATAACTAATAAATATTCATAATTAATGTTGTCAATATAGTATCACTTGGT
>JAUZND010040655.1:0-21075 GCA_034780555.1 Coelogynopora nodosa
TGTTCTTTGTACCATCAAATCATTCTATGTGATTTTTATTCAATAAACTATTCTATTCTATTCTATTCTATTCTATTATTTATACAGATAATGTGCTAATTATTTTAAAATATAATATGGTTGTATATACCTATTCCTCGGTTTTGGGTTTCAAAAAATATAAGTTTTATTCAAATATGTGAAATTAACGTGTAATCAATGTTTCTGTCCAAAAAATTTCATATTATGTATTTATTAACAGAAATACTGGTTCTGGAAAAACATGCTTCACAGCACGACTTACCACCTCTTGCATTATGTACAAGTAATGCTTGGATTTGGTGTGTTTGTTTGGTTATACAAATAATACTTTCTATAACCTGTATTTTGAACTAGTCACATTATTTTATCAATAAAGCCACTTTTGTTTAAAAAAATGTTAAAATATCTTTATAATGTGTGTTTAAAGTGTTTGTTTTAATGTCACATTCTATATTTTTTTTACATTTACAGGAAATAATACCAAGCAGCATAATGGATTTGAAACAAGGTTAAATTTTTTTATGATTTTTAAAAAATATTAATTAAATCGACAAAACAAAGCTTCATAAAACTATCTATGCATTATCTCGTATAATATGAACAAGTAGTACAGGAAGGGTGGATTTGAGCACATTTTTTGACCTTTGAGCATAACACATGGCCTTTGAAATTACACTCCCTCCCCCTTTTTTTATATGATTTTTGGACTCTACGTCAAAAACTAAAAATTAAAAGTTTAACCGCGCAAATATGTTTTTATTAATTTTTTGATCGAGATCATATGGATCATAAGTGGGCCAAAATCTTTCGTTGGGTATATTTTTTAAGGGAATAACCTATTGCGACCAAAGTTGATACGATGACTCACAAATATAGCATACAATTTTTTGTAAGTAGTATATAACCTTAAACATTCAAATTAGTGTCTAATTACATTATAATCTTATTATTATACTATAAATATTGTTTTTAGACCATTTTTTAATTTTTGACGAAAAATGACGTCATTCGTGACGTAATTTTAGTTTTTTGCTTATAACGTTTTATGTTTACAACTTATGACAACCAAACTTGGTATGATGACTCACCAACATAAAACAAATTATTTTATTTTTTTGTAAGTAGTATGTTAATATATATAATATTTTTAAATAATATTTTTATATAGAAAAATACTATTTGATAGATAGACATTTAGAATAGTTGACTCAGTCCTTTTTTTTAATCGATTGAAATTTGACGGAGTTGTAGACATTTTAATGATTTAGTAGAGCTGATTAAATGTTTTTTTATAGTAAAATGAAAATAAATAGATTGAAATTTATAATACCTATGTGTCAGTACCAATATGTTTTAATCGGTTGAAATTAGACAGAGTTTAAAAAAATAAGAAAAAAATAATTTTATAGTTATTCTATAATTAAATTATAGTCACTTTTGTTTTTAGCCTATAGCTTTTAATGTTTACAACTTATGACAACCAAACTTGAAAATAAAACCAAATAAAACTTGAAACTTGACAACCAAACTTGAAAACAAGAAATTATGGACAGTGATGAACAGGGCTATGCATTGAGACAGGAGTTGTGTATTGACGATGATGAAATGAATGACCTACTTAGACTTATATACAGATTGTTTACAAAGATAACCGATAGAAGCATAAGACAGGAATTTACTAACATAATGTTTGAAGGACATGGCTATATTAAAGTTTAGGGGAGAACAGCAGCGTATTATCGATTCTTGAGTCATACTTGAAACATGCGGTACAATCAAATCATACCAGCAAAGCATTATCACACCTCCTCGGAGTGCCTGAGGCGAAAGCCTGAAATAATTGAAGCTTTTGTTAATCTCAGAATACAACAAGTATAAGCATGCGCGGATGTGCGGATGTGCAAGCTGGTGATGGTGATCGCAGAGTATCAGTATATGCTTGACAGAAAATACAAATAGGTTTCGCAATTGTATATCTGCTCGATGTCGGATTCTATAGTGTCAGAAAGTGAATGGATCTATGACGATTATGAGCAGTGACACTGACATTTTTATACTTACTTTCCTACTGTCTACTGCTGCATAAATTTGAAACAATTATAACAATAAATGGCATTTTATCTCATTAACCATGCATGCTCCAATTTGTTTTATGAATTTATAATTTAGTAAAAGTTAACTTATATGACTAATCAGAATAAATTAAGACAAAATAGAACGAAACAGAGAGTGTAAGAGACTATCCAAGATAAAAAATTTATTCATGAGAATAATAAATTATTAGTGTAAAACGCCATATTAAAATACGTTATTTAAAATATTATTCAGATTTTACGTTTTGTATACCAAATAGTATTACAAAAGAACATTCTAAACATCAAAAATAAGATAAATGTGTTTAAAATGTAAGAAAATAAAACATTAATTTTAAATGAAGCATGTTGTAGACCATCGAAATTATTAGAAAACCCACACAATGATTATATTTCATGATAATTTGATGAAAATTCAGTTATATGACCAATCGGAATCAATTAAGACAATATAGAACGAAACAGACACTGTATGATACTATCTAGAATAGATAACTAATAAACAGATAAGATGATCCAAAAAATACAACCAACTAGATAGTTGATAAACATAACTCATTGCTAAAGTTTCAATTATGAAGAATAATTACAAAAAGGCTATTGTACGAATTCCTGCACACTTACTATGTGTACACAAGGTACTGTTTAACGAACGAGAACTTACTTCGATCAAAGATTTATTTTACTGTCAACTCTTCTATCATTTAACGCAAATAATGTTTTACTACTACGGAAATATTCTTCAAGAAATCGATTACCTACAAAACTAAAAAGACAATTTGAACTAATTCTGCACAGATACCGACGAAACGAAATTCACAAAGTTACCATATTGCATGGATATCAATCAACACAAGATGTCGAACAAGAAATCAAACTCAAATCAATGAGTGACAGACGAGGAATCAATACGGTCCGACGAGGAGGAAACATAAATAAAATCGATGGATGATATGGTGGAGGACGAGGAGGAAGAGAAAGAGTCTACGCTTCTGACTACTATTTCTAGAGAACATACAGAAAGACATAAAATTGACCCTGAAAGAGTTTAAACACAAAGTGCAAATCAAAATGATGAATTATATTGAACTATTCAATTATATGAAAAATGACAAGGCAATGGAACGAATTAAAGAAATTGAAAAAATTCTAGAGGATACTCCTTTTGTCACCTATAATTTAGCTCTACAAGAGAGTATCAAACGATTTTGATATATTTTTGATAGCAAAGTGCGTGATTCATTGTACTCAATTAATATCACATGTTGGTGATGATGATTATGATATTTACACATTAAATGATAAAATGCATCCATTATATTAATGTACATTTTCATCTCAAACTTTATATAATGAAGTACTGTAGTAGTAACTACTAAAGTAGTTACTACAAACTGTTACTTTTAACTGTTTAATAAAAAATTGGATTCATGAAAATTGTTTATTATTGATTTGAAATAAAAATAGTTGAGTCCATTTAGTCGAAATTCTCATCGAAATCAATCTGTAAGTAGCAAAAATCAAGTACAAAATCATTGAAATCCTCGTGCAATATATTACCATAATGCATCACAATGGTAAAAATCAACATGAAAATTTTAAAATGTTATACTACTTACAAAAAAAATTAAGTAGTATAGACGACTTGTCGTATGTTGGTGAGTCATCATATCAAGTTTGGTTGACATAAGTTGTAAACATCAAAAAGTTATAGGCTAAAAACAAAAGTGACTATAATTTCAACCTATTTTTAAAATATTGACACTGACTCATAGCTATTACAAATGTCTATCTATTTCATTTCATTTTACTATATAAAAAAAGTTTTAATAAAGTTGTAATCTCCTAAATTTGTAATATTTAATTTCTAAATAAATTTAATTATTTTTGAACTCTATCAAATTTCTAGCGATTTAAAAAAATGGTACTGACACATATTGTAACTATTATACATTTCTATCTATTAATTTTCATTTTACTATAAAAAATATTTATTCAGGTGTAAATCATTAAAATGTCTACTACTCTGTTAAATTTCCACTCGTTTTCAAAAATTGACACTGACTCATGCATGTCTATCTATTTAATTTTGTTTTACTAAATAAAAAATATATACTCGTATACTATACTACTTACAAAAATAGTAGTACAAACGATTTAGCTTTCAAGTTTGGCTGTCATAAGTCGTAAAAATCAAAAGTTATAAGCTAAAAACAAAAATGACGTCTAGAATGAGGTCATTTTTCGTCCAAATCTTAAAAAATGGTCTAAAACAATATTAATAATTTAATAATAAGATTATAATGTAATTATACAATGTATATACACTAATTTAAATGTTTAGGGTTATATATTACTTACAAATATTTGCAAGTAATATAAAAAATATTAATACTATACATGTGAGTCATCATATCAACTTTGGTCGCCAAAGGTTACTACCCTAAAAAGATATACCCAATGAAAGATTTTGGCCCACTTATGATCCATAATGATCCCGATCGCAAAAATAAAAATTTTGGGGGGAGGGGAAGAGGGCGGATCAAATTCTTTAAATTTTAGTTTTTGACGTCCTAAAATTATAAAAATAGGGGGGCAGGGTCAAAGGTCAAAAAATGTGCTCGAATCCACCCTTCCTATACTAATTAGAACTATTGAACAATTAAGCAGATTATTACTAAACTACAAAACAGCGTGGTTAAAAAATGTTCAACTATCTAATAACTACAAATTCAAGTCATTTGGTGAAATTCTTATAAATTCTATTGTTTTCCGTAGTGCATGTATGAGACAAATTAGTGTATCTAAAATTAAAAGTGTCGTTTTTTCCACGTAGGGAAGCAAGTTGTCTAATTGCTTGTTACATAAAGAATTACAGGTTTAGTGACATAAAATCGATATATTAAGGAAACTGCTTTTCATGCCTTCAACATATTTTGACAGCAAGAAATTTAAATTTTCCGCGATTTATTCAAAATTTATTTGTAACACGGCAATAAAATAATTAGTCGATATTATATATTATAATTTTATAAGCCGTGTAGCAGATTCAATAATTCCACTTCATTAGGAGAGATGTTTATTTATTAACACTCTATTATTATTTGAAGTTTGGTATAATGAAAAGTCTAACATATTAAGAAAATTACGTTTTAATTTAATCTAAAATGATATCTAAACTAATGGCGTCGACAAATTAAAGTTTAACCTTTGATAAAATATAAACAATAACTTCTTTCTTAATTAATAGTTTAAAGTAATTTATTGAATTTTCATTCATTCGTTATATATTTTGAAAACATTAACATTCTTTACAGTTTTACGAAAAACAAATATCGAAACATGAAAGTTATTTCATTATATTCAGATTTATTCTAGATTTTTTTTTTTACTTTTAAAATTAAATTTGTAATAACTTAACTAACAATTTTAAATAATTTAACCTACAACCAACTAATAATAAAACTTTAGTAACTAGAGTTACTAAAGTAATACACACAATATTAGAGAATTAATTAAAATAAAAAAACTTTGAAACAATGAAATAATTAAAACAGAAAAATGACAAGAAAATGCAAGCTTATTTATTAAGGAATTTAGGTTCCAGACGTACACTTGCAAAGTTAATAAATACAGTTAGTAATTTAAAAAATATCTAAAATTAACACTATTCCCATGGTAGGAAATGCCAGCCCTCTCATTGCGGACCTCTTTTTGTCATAGAGAGAATTCTGTTTCATTTAAAGCTAAAACATTCCAATCCTTCTCTTGCTCGTCAACTATCCCTTAATTCCAGATACATTGATGATATTGCTATTCCCAATATTGATAATAGATACTAATTGAAATTAATACTAGAACAAAGTAGTTCTAATGGTTTGCCAGATAAATTTCTTGATATTAAGGTTAATATTTTTAATAGTAGATTTATTACAAAAAAATTATCACAAAGTAGATGATTTTGAAGTTGTTTCTTTCCCTTCCCTGATAGTAATATTCATCATAATATTGTCTGTACTTGTTTTTATAATCAATTGATCAATTATTTTGCTAAGATTTGTGCCCTTTTCAGCGATTTCGGTTTAAGATGTACAATATTATTCTTTACAATAAATTAATTAAATGTGGTTTGATTATAAGATTTTAGTTTAAAAACTTAATTTTTTCCGCAATAAGAATCCTCATTTAGTTTATAAATATAATTTAATAAATTATACTTTTATTAATTCCGGTATTAACTATAATGTTGATAGTTACCATCATGATTATTCTCAAATAATTCTTAAGCCTTCCCCTAATAATAATTTTTGTCCTATTATTAAACCAATAGGTTTCACTAATCTTGGTAACTCTTGTTATCTAGGTAGTTTAATCCATCAAGTCAACTTTTTCTGAAATGTATAAAACATCCTCTGTCTGTAAATCTTGTCATCATACTTCCAACTGCTTTGAACCTTTTTATAATATCTCTATCAATTCTTAAATATACAACACTCTATCTCTTGACCAGCAGATACTTCTTTAACTAAACTCTGCCCTTCCTGTAATATACATACTTTTCATTCTATCATGACAGTTATTCACCAGCATCCTAATATGCTAGCCATTCTTATTAACTAATTTACTATTACTAGGTATGGTTGAATCTGTTAAACTGAATATTCCATCGTTCTTTACCAAATCTTTTTATAAATAATGATTTTTTTCCTTCTTTATTGGTGTTAGTTGCCACATTAGTTTATCCATTTAAAGTGGTCATTATGTTGCAAATACAAAATACAACACTGATTGGTATAAATGTAATGATAGCCTTATATCTAAATTTAATGTTAATACTTTTCTAAACTCGCATAAGGCCTATATGCTTTTTTACCATCTTGATCAGCAGTTATTTAATAATGGAAGTGTGACGGTAGCACGCTATCAAACCGGTTAAACACACCACTGAGGGTCCTAAGTCACGCACCTTATTTATTTTCTACTGTATTAATTTTTATTCAGCTTCTACTTTTGGTCCGTTTTGGTTTTGTGTCCTAGATGATGGCCTTAATTAACCTATAACCATTACAAGCATGACTTATCATCCTCTCATTTCCTAGGCCTGTGTTATAAGTAAAAGTACAACTTGCTGGAATTCCTTCATTTTCTTTCACTTTGGGTATTGGTCAATTTTTGGATGGTTTTATTAAGTTTTTTTCTAGGAAGTTATACTCTTGTTTATTCCCGTTATAGTATTTCCTCTCCTTTGCCTTTTGTGTACCTTTTTGTCGGTTTTCTTTGTTATATAGTTACCCTTTTTTTATATATATTTTATTATTTCTAATGTATCACTTTTATTTCTATCTGTTGAGCTGATTTTGTCTGATGATTACAATCAATTCTTTTGAATCTTGGAAAGCTGAAATCGTGTTGAGCACTACACATATTGCACATAGCATATACACATATAGCACTACAAAATTGCGCCATGTGGATATTCCAGTCACCAGCATAATCAGAAACCCTACTTTGGTTGATATACGTCCTCTATACGTCAGACTGGGTCTTATTAAGCAACTGGAGAGGTCTTTAATAAATAGTTGCTTCATTCAAGTAACTTATTCTGAAAATGACAATTATTTTTAGCAGACCATGGACCTTGGAAAGCATACTGAGCTATTGGCAAATAATTACTTTTCAACTATCGCTTCAACAACTGCTATTCCACTCATATGAAGTTCTAGGATGTAAAATGTTCCTAATACTGTTATCTCACTTAAGAACTCTTTTCTGACTATATGAACAGTATAAATGGGAGTAATTTCACCAATACGTCGTTGTAATGGAAAATCACTACGCAAAAGGAAAATATGATCAGCTTCATTATCAGCAAGTTTTTTCTGAACTTGCAATTCAATGCTCCTAACATTGCATACACACGGAATTATCATGTCAAACAATGCTAGTGCACATTAAAACTGATTACAATTACAATGTAGTTGTTCGCAGTTGTTGCAGAATACTGTGGCATGTACTTCTATTGATAAAATAAAGTTTGACACATAAATGTGACGTTTTCCACACATTGTTTCGACTTTTGTTTTATAGTGGTGGGTGATGGGTATAAGTGGACTTTAAATTGGCAATCTGCATAGGCCTAGTCGAATTAGTATAAAACAGTAATTTTTGCATAACTTTAAAAGCGGAACATTTTACAACATTAGCGGCACAGGTCTTAAAATAAAACAGAACTGTAGGCAGGTCTATTAAATATATACGCCTACCGTTAAGTTCTCGACACAGACTGTTGACATGCTGCAGTGGACAGGCGTCACAGAGTCGAGTTGTATCAAAGTAGGCCATGAATGCTTTCCCAATCGCCTGATATACTGTTGTTGCCTAAAAGAAAGGCCAGATAATAATAACTTAACTTTGTATTATGGACCACATATCATATATTATGAGATTTCATAAAATATGGTGATTTTTAACGGTATTTTATTTTTAGGTCAGTTTCATGAAAAAATAATATGGAAACGTTAGATTTAATTAAGCACATTTTAATCAGTTAAATAACAATTGCATTTTACAATAACAATATAATTATATACAACTTAACTTTAACTTCAAAGGGTGTTTAGTATATAAAAGTGCTCCAATTCTTTTAAATAGAGTTTGATTAAATCGATGAGTCTGGAGGTTTGCACCCCTCCAGAAAGTGATTTTAATCCAGTGGATAATATAATTTTGCGTCCCGAATAAATTTTTAAACTAGCGATAATCAGGGAACAATCAGTAAAAAATCCACCGATTTACTGACAAAGAGTCATTACACAAATCATAGGATTACGATTCTATACATTGATGTTAAACATATTGTCTTGTATATTATACAAAACACAACTCTTCAGATTGCAATAGGCTTCACTTTCACCACGAACGTCGATGTTCGTGGTGAAAGTGAAGCCTATTGCAATCTGAAGAGTTGTGTTCTTAACAATATTCTTACATCATGAAACCCACATCTTTCCTATCAACACACACAACACCCTCCTATCCACCTAAACACTCATCCATGTCCATATTCTATCACACCCAAACCATCTCCACCTACAAAACAGAAATACCACCAATACCAAACGCAGACTCAAAGACAACATCACATATCTAACTACCCATATTTACAAACTGACAAGCACTAATCAAATGGACAAAATCACATACAAAAACACTTTCAAATCCCCCCACACAAACATAGTCACTTATGCTATACAATCTCTGCCATACAACACACCACCAAAGTTCAACATTACAGAAACCACATTGCCTGGCTCCAATCGCACCCTAATCAGATAACTCCGCAGATACAAATACAAACATTATGATTAGAACACAACTCCGAATGCAGGAACATTCTGCAGTTAAAGACCACACGATACCACACACATTTTCAATTTCTACTGTCCGACTACAAACTTCACACCCGCAGACATCTAGTCAAACCCTCTAAAGCTCAGTGGATTCCTTTCTGACATGGGGAAGCAGTCCTGCGACAAGGTTGCGTTCCGAAGTTATAATTTTTTTAGAATCAGCATTTAAATATTCAAATATTCACTAGCAATTGTATTGCTGTCATATGTTTTGATAATTTATTTCATTTTGAAACTCCTCATGCAGCAATAATTAATTAATTAATTAATTAATTAATTGATTTTCCTTTACTATCTTAAAACATTAAAATATTCAAACTAACTCAATTAAATTTAATATGATGACAAAAAAATTGGTAATGTATTTTCTTAAAAGATTTTCGTGACGCTATTAAAAAAAGTAAAACTTTTAAAATATTGATACATATTGTAGGGAGGTTGTAAAAAGTCACACCCAAACAACCACTAATATTGGTCCGCTAAACTACTAGTTCTTATATAATATAACTTTGAACGATAACAATTGCTTAGAATCTAATCGATTAAGCAATTAAGAACTCTCAAGTTTGAGGCACTCAAAGTAAGTCAATATTCCATTAAACAGGAAATTCAACATGTTATCTATGAAAAGTTTATTAAACAATATTTCCATTTTACAATACAGTTCGATTTCGCAATTACTAAAAGAAGAATATTGCATTGTTTTCTTTTTCTAATTGCTATTAATTATTAGGTTAAATTATTTACATATTATTATTATATATTATATAGGTATTTTTTATCAAATAATAGCTATAATAAGGGCAAATAAAATTATTAATAATAGGTAAAATAAATTTTCTATTAGCTCAAATAATTAAAGGATATATTATGTTTTAAGAGATACTGCGAGATTTTTTAAGAGAAAATGCGACTTGTAGAATTAGGCTATGTCTTAAACGACATAATTACACCTCATTAAATGTTAATACTAATTGAAGCATAAATACATACTAATATTATTGTGCAAAGTAAACGAAATAAAACTTTTTAAAATAAGATATAATAACATAAATAACATAAATAAGATATAAAAAAGTGAAGAAAATATATTAAATATATAAAGGAAATTAAATATAAGATTAAATAAAATAAAATAGCGCAAAATAAAATAGTATATACTTATTTAAATTTTCAAAAAAATTAGGAATTATTTTATATTATTCAATGTTTTAAACATTATACAGATTATATTTTTAATTTCAATATTTTATTAAAGTTGTTAGAGTGCCTAAGACATGTTCTATTTAGTAAATTAATTAATATAGCCTATGAGGAAATAGGTATGTTAGACACAAAACCACTGGTTTACATCTGTTAATATCAAAGTGATTAGAAGAGAACTATTTCTTCAATAAAGTTTTCTCTGTACAGTTAGTGAATAGGTATACATTCTCCAAACTACGTGCATTAATATCGAAAAGGCTGTCTTCTAATTAGATGACAAACTTGGTCAGAATTACAAAGAAAATACTATTTAGACATTCGATTTAAGTCGTTTTAATTGAAACAAGGCAGCGCGATCAATGATCTAATAAAAATTTAGACATTCATGCTAAATGCAGCTAAATTATATACGATACCTAAAATAACTGCAAAGACATGTCTTGATATATTTTTTAAACGTTATCTGTAATGAAAATGAATGGCAAATTAATGTATTCACTATTTAAATAATCGATTTTGTTTACTTACATTGAATATACAAAATATGACTCAAAATTACACTAACCAATCAAATCAACTCGCGTCCGGTCTTGAGTGACACAACACGATATATTTCACTATATTTCTAAATGCACACAAAATTAAATTTTACAAAGATGTTTTTTAACTAATAAAAATTCTGAAGGCTGATTTTATTAATTAAAAACAATAAATAGTTCACAATTGATCACTTTATCGATTTTGAAGAGTGACACTAATCTATGGCTAATATATTATAACAGATGGGTTACCTACTTTTGACTAAAAAATATGCCGTTATAAAATGTTCCTCTTTATTGTTTATATTATTAAAATTATATTTTATTAGAGCATACACTTTAAAGACATCTAAAATAAAACGAATCTAAAAATTATAAATATTTTTTAACCTTTTTTTATAATAAAAGTAATGTTTTTTTAATCGCTAACCAGTATTTACTAAAATATATTGTTTTCTCGTTCTTCACTCTAATAGTAATCGAATAAATAAGTTATCATTCTCTGATAAAATTTAACCGTGATTGTCATTGAAATATTTTTCACAGATACGTAAGTATTTGGTGGTAGGTCTACAAAATATAGAATTCCTTTTCCCACAAATAACAGCATATTATTTTAAATTCTAGAACGATCGGACACATTCCTAAACTACAAACAATAAATTATAAAATAAAAAAGTTAAATTAACTATAACAGATCACAGGAATAGTAATAGTGTACGAGCAGTGGTATAAATTAGGAACTACGATGTCAAACTACAATATGAGCTTTTAGATTCACTTGTTCTGTTAAGTATCTATTTAATTTAGTGATCAAGACAATCAAAATAGCCTATAGAAAAGAAAAACCCTTAAATTTATATAATACTTAAGAAAAGAAAATTCTCCCTTTTTTCGAAGATATTTGAGTTGAATATCAAAATAGTACGATATAGAAGTTAGGTTACATTTATATATTCTTACACTCAATTTAATAGTATAGTATGCAGTATGGAGGTAATGTATAAACAACAGCAATATAAATTTATAAACATATAGATATATATATATTTAAATAGACAATCCACTGAATTCATTCATTCAATTCACATGTCATAGCTTTGTCATTAATAATCAATCAGCCTTTTTATTCTTTATCACAATCCCGTTGCAATCGTTTCAACATCATGCTATACAGATCATTGTTTTAATCAATAATTAATTATGAATGACAATACAATTCTTTTTTGCACTTATGAATAAATGAACAACAAAAAATGATTAATATCTCCATCTTTTTTTAAATTAATAATAACTGTTTATTATTCATGTTTAATGACATAGTTGAGACCAAAATAACCGAATGCAGGTATTTGCCTTGACGAAAATATTTCTACATTAACATACAATAGTATCTCTAATTATGATAAGACGTCCATATATCATATTATTAATATTATATTACATCTGAAAAAGGTAGTGTTCATAAAAAAAATTATGGTGTATTAAAAACAATTCCCGATGTTGTATCCTAAACTAATCATAATGTCCCAGTTATGTCACGTTTACAATTGTTTTCATTATATCAACTTAATATGTTTAAACTGGATTATTGATATCACAACGTGTAAATTCATGATTGTGTAATTTTATTATCAGTTTCAGATTAATTAATTAAAGTAAAAATAAATAATGTATTTAGTATGTATATAGTAAATAAATGAAATGACTAAAATCAGAATGTCTGCATGCAAGCAGTCCATGCATTCATGAGAAGAAAAAAATCTATGGAGAAACCAATTTGACTATTGTTAAAAATATTACAAAATAAATATTATAATCAGGTCTTACTAATTCTTCATTTGCAGATCGGAAGACGTAGATCGTGAAGTTGGAGTTAGGGTTGGCGACTTCGAAGTTGCCGCCCCCATTGATGAATACGAGACCAAAGTGATCTGGCCAACTGGTCGACTGAAATCAGAACAAGATATTATGAGTGAGGAGGTCATCACTGACTCTTTTTTAGAGTCTTATTAATAACTCATCAAACTAATTATTAAAAATATTTGATTAAAACTGCTTATTATCTTCTTAATCACAATACGCTAATAGTAATACATAAAAAGTAGAAATTAAAATTAATAAAGATTAATAAAAGTTATTTTATTTAATTTATGGAAATATTGTAAATATTTTAATAATTCATCATACTAAATTCATACTTAATTCATCATAGTAGATATTAAAACAATGAATTGAAAAACTACTGAATAAAGTCACATTTAAAACTATACTAATTAAAAAACGTCCTATACTCATTACATGGGATATACTTTGCTTTCAAATTAATATAACACTAAACGTCGGAAAGATGCGTATTTGTTCTAACAAAAGTATAACAAAAATGTATTTAATAACGCTCACCAAATTATTGACAAAGGGTAACATGTTTCAGACAAGAATCTTGATAACAAATGTAATTGTCAACAATAAAATCGATGATGCATTGGTTTTGTTTCTTCGCATAAACGTTTTCTAATATTCGGATAACACCTCTCGAATTGGGAAAAGTTCAACCAACATAAAGTTGTATGTTAGAATTAAAGTTTAAAGGGTAATCTAAGGACTTAATAAAAGTTGCAATTCCCGAGCAACAAATTGTAAATAAATAATTCGTGTTTCAAAACAAAAAAAATTGAAAAGGTTTTGGGCAATACTTCACTTATTCTCAGAAATACGTATAAACAAGAATGCACGTTGTTACTGTTATTGCAAAAACTAAATAAAGGAGAAAGAACTTATCGGGGAATAGTATTTAGTGCCTATTAGTATAAAAATTCGAAATAAGTACTTTAAACTAACTAAACTTTATATGGAGTACCTAGCGGGTCTTGTAAAGTACTCCTGAATTCAAGCGTATTTTGTTGGTGTGAGGTGTGGTCTGCCGATAAGTTCTAATAAGGACGAAAAACCACTGTCCAGATCTCCTTGCCGATGAATATGCTTCAGTAGTTAAAAGGTTTATTTTATTGTGACTATTTTTTCTTTTTCTAATATTGCATGTAGAAAAGTTTTAAAAGACTTCAATAAAAAAATAAAATTTGTGTTCTATAATATATTGTCATACAATACAATAGAAAATTTCTCAGCTATTTATTTAGACATATTATTCCACAAATTCAATAAGCTAAAAAAGAAAAGTAGATGAAAGTCTGGCTTTTCTCTTGGTAAATACCCTGCTTGTTTCATCTTTTTTATTTGACCTTTATAATTTTTATTATTACTTCATTTCATATAAATATTGTTTAATCAGTTGAGGTCTGTATAATTTCTTTTGTACCTCTTATTCAAGATAATCATATAAATATTTATTGCCAAAAGGAGAAAGCTTTGTCTATCAGGTAGATATATTATGAATTCAACAAGTTTGAAATTATTAAGATAAATTGATGTAGAAGTATTGATTAAACGTGAAATGAGAAGATCGGGGAAATATGATCGTTTTAAAATTTATTAAAACCTAAATTAATTTAATACTCGCCAACTAAATAGTTTTAGAAAATAGTGCTACAGTTCTGCATTTAGAAACTCCTATAAAATATTTATATAAAATAATATTATGTAATAAACATGTAATGTCATGTTCTAATATGCGTTTAACTGTCAATAAAAATATAGAACGATTCATTTAATTATCATATAAGTATTACAATTAATAAAATATCAAATCTTTTATTGTTTATTTATTTCAATTATTTAAAACAATTGTCCAGACCGCAAAATATCAGGAAGATATACAAATAAAAATTTACAATCACACTACGAAAATACAGCAAAACATGTTACATATTATTATCATGTTTTAAAATCGAGGAAACTAGGAAATATTCAGCCTAATATCCGGTAGTGGCAAGTTTACATTAGAAACCATATCGATTTATTTTTTAGTGCAAAAATAAAACTACTCTAATCGTGGAATTGCTCATACATGCATACATATAAGATAGATAAAAGCACTTCAAATGAGTGTCAGTCATTAAGACTCGAAAATCGAGTTCGTTGAATAATTTTAAATAACCTGCATATAGCCCATTGCGAGAAAATGAAAGAAAAAACAGCATAAATAAAAGATGTGAAATACATTTAATATACTATATATTCAGAAAATAAATTATCTAAAGACGGTTTATATACGGATGTCAAGATTCCTTAATATTTCAAATAAAAAATAAAGGTACACGAGTATTTAATATACATGAAAGATAGGAAGATAAAACACAAAGTATTCAGAAAATCCTTTAATTAACATAATATTAGCATGACAATTACACTGAAGCCGTCAGAAGTTGAAATCTAGTCGCATTTTTAATTTAAAAGAAAATATATTTGTTATCATTATTTAATGCCTTCCATTCCCGCCATTGTCATATGATGATATTTTAAAACAAGATGATACAAATATTTTCTGAAATGCGCACAGTCAGCGCAAATCTATAAGGAAAAAATTATTTTTACACAAATCAATATTTATTTAGAGAACCATCTAATTCACAACTTTATGAAACCGGTACTGTGATGGTTGTAGAGAAATGCATCTATATATCCCATATCTACACTTGTATAAAATTACAAAAATTATCTCTAAGCGTGTATTTCCGTGATTGGGAAAATCTATACTGACAAACAAATTGTTGCAAATAAATTGATTTCATCACAAATCGGTTTATCAAAAAGCATAATGGAATAATGTACATCTAATATAACACGACGTAACATTTAAAGAATGTCACGAATATATATATATATATATAATTTTAATTATTTAAATTTTAAAAGAATGAGTATTTTACATGAGTATCTGTCTGAATTATTTAAATAAGTAGATGTTAATTAATTCTTCTAGCTAGTACTTGATGACGTATAATCGTAACCTTGTCATAATATAATGTATATAGAAATTAGACGACTGATTCTAAATGTTAAAATGAAAAGAGCTGCAATGAAAAATGCATGAAGGATTCAGATGGACGATATAAAGTTTGATAAACACTGCAGTCAAATGCAAAACCAGAAGGTTACTCATTTTAAATTTAGTGAAAGTGAAAAATATATTTAAAAAATAAAGTAAAACGATGGGAAAATTAAGAATTAGAAAACTTAAATAAAATAATCTACCACCATTTTTGTTGTCTCTATTTATATATTTTATTAGAGTTTTGTTGTGAATATAACACGATATCTAATGTAAACGCTTTCAGCTGAATGAAAATAATTCGGCTAAAACATCGGTTTACTTTAATGTTCGTCAAGACATAAAGCCATGACAACATTTGTTATGTTGTCTTAAATATCTAACATACCGCTTCCATTAGTTGAAGTTTGTTTCATTCATCGAACTAAAAACAGAGATCAGCACTACACTGCCAAATGTTAGTGACGACATTACAGAACTACGGACTATATAGAAGTATAGTATTCTAATAATGCACATTTATTAAGGATCACAAATTCAACAAGATCGTTATATAGTAAACTTGAAGACTATTGAGTCAATCAATAAGAATAATTTGAACGACAATGTATTATCAACTATATTGTGAAGCTTGTATCAGTAGGCTATATTATGATACTTTAAAATTGTTCAAAGGATATATTCGACCGCTATCTTTGAAAATGGCGTCTGAATTGACTATTGTAAAAAAAAGTAAACAATATTTTACTCGAATGAAATAAATATTCATGAAAATGACATCAATGTATATTTCGAACAAGAATGATATACGTTTTCTTTAACCTCTATCTGCAATATAAATAGTATACAATAAAGCATGATAGAAAAAAAATAGTGCAGACCTACTCAAATTACACAAAAAATTATGTTTCATAAATAAAAATGGTTACTGATTTCTAGGTAAGTACAAGCTTCATACGAAATTTTAAAAAATGTTAGACCGACGGATATATAATTTTTTTAACACACAGAGAAGCTATTTAAAATTTATTATTTTTTAATTATCTATATAGACATCAGCTGTCGCTATATTTTTCGTAATAAAAAATGGTTTACCAAATTATCTGCCGCAAAGAAAGTAGATTATGTATTCTCATTTTTCCAGAGTGGCCGCGAAATTTAATAAATAAATAATAAATTCCATAACTTTTTCATTACTTTCCAAAAAAATGTCAGTGTTTTTATTCAAATTTGAATTGATAATAAAAAATGACTATTACGTCAATTAGATTGATATTGACGTAATAATTAAAATGCATCCACATAACGTAAAATCTACTATTACAAAAACAAAGATATAATTTTGTTCAATTAGTGATTTTAATAAATTATGTGGTATGTAGATTAAATTAGGTAGATATAAGTAGATATAAATTAGGAGAAAATATTACGTTTAGATACAAACTTTATAGTGGTGAACAGTAAATTATATTTTGATGATCTTTTATCTCTTATACTATCCCTCAAATACTAGATAACAAAACTTTATCAGGGCTCAAAGGTTTGTCCAGGATATTTTCAATTTTTCCAGAACTTCACATTTTGCCACGAATTTTGAAGATTTTTCAGCACTTCACACAAAAATTTTTTTTGAGAAAGTGCTAGAAAGAAATTGGAGTGCTGAAAAAATGTAGTCCTGGAAATATTTCAGAATTCAATTGTTGTCCAGAACTTTTCGCATTATTTAAATGATCCAAATTTCTGTAGAACTTCATGTACTTTTTGGTCTACACTTCTCTAGAATTTGCATGATGCGAAAATTCGTCACAGACATTTCTTTACGAGATCTAATTTGTTGACCAAGAGTAAACATTGTTTACCAAGACTTCAAGACAATTTCTGTTTGGCAAAATATTTTACCAATATTCATTATATTTGTTTCGGTATTTCCAGGACACGCAACAATCCAGGGCGCGAGCGAAATGCAGAACAAGTGGAACAATAAAAGTCTCACCCGACAGGCATGCGGCACTTCAGTGTGGAACTTCTCCATGATGACCACCTTTCGCTGCGTGCTGATGAGAGCCACCGAGGCCGGGCCAATATCCAGCAGCATTGACTGGTGGCGCACCTCGCCCCCCTCCCTTCCTCTGCCACTGGGGGTGTCACCTGCGAGGAGGAGGAGGCGGAGGCGACGGTGGCGGTGGTGGCGATTGAGGAGGAGAAGGAGTGTTGAAGGAGAGTGGACGGGGTGGTGGCCGGGCTGGTGGCCGAGTTGGTGGAGGTCATCATGGGGTCTGCGTCATCCACGTCCTCCACGCTGATGTAGGAGGTGAGGTGGAGCGAACTCAGATGCATCGGGCCTGTGCGCGGGGGGGGGGGGGGACTTAGCATCTCAATTTACTAATTAACAATAATAAACTTAATTAATAAAGTTTAGCAATTAACTTAAATCACGCTTCTTTACCATATCCCTTACGATTACTGCAGTATTTAATTATTGATTGGCATGTAAGTTTATTATGTAGGATTGTATTAATTTAGGGGAAAACATAATATATATTAAGAAACAGGTCTATTTATTGCGTACATCCAAAGGTCACACTACGTATAACGTCATAAGTGAAATTGTAAAGCGTATTTTACTCAATATATTATTATACAAGCATTTTAGAGTGTATTGCCACTAAAACACAATCATTGTATACGTCAAAACGAATTGTCAATGTTACTTGGGTTCAAAAAATCATATATCACAGCCTTACATACCTATAAAAAACCATTAAGAGCATAAAAAACATTTTTAATAAATATATAATGCCATAAGGTGCCTTACGACCTTCAAATAAGTTGTTATATAACTTAAGGCCATACGTTATAGTTGCAATGCATTTTTAACCTGTTCAAAAATTGTATTGTTTTTTAATTAAAAAAATATTCGAGACGTGTAACATTAAAATGGATTAAATACATTAAAAAAATAATATATCATCATAGGAAAAATGACTATTTTAAGGTTGAATTAGGTATACTTTTCATTTTTATTTCAATGTGTCACGTATTGAAAAGTTCGTTTTTTTATAAGGTGAAACTAATAATATGAACTAACCATATTTATCAAGAAATTGAAATATTTTTAAATAACATAAAAATAATGTCCCCACCTTCATCATTTTATAAAAGAACAATTATCGATACGTCATGTATTTAGTTAACATTACACATTAATATAACTGAGTAAATACAATAAATACGATTAAGACCAACTGCAACTGTAGTTCCTCATGAATTTAATAAATACATAACAATATTGCTCTCCAAAGTATTTAGCTGAACTTTACTCTCCGACTTCTAATTTAGTTTTAATCTGATTAATATTATTTAAGTTCTGTTATTTTTTGTCATATTATAGAGAAAGAGCTTAGGGACAAAGGTTTGTAGAACAAACTACTTAATCAAAATTAATTTTTAAATTATTTTATTCAATATTGCAACACAGAATGTGTATTATCATAAATAATATAAAAAGCCATGCATATATTTATATAATAATTATTAATATAGGGAAACTAATAATTTATAAACTCAATATCACACCTTTGAACTCCTCTTGTCGCTGGAGAACAACAAGAACACTATCGAGTTACACCTTTCTTAGATCGGTGGGCGAAATAGCGTCGACACGGAATAAAAACAATAATACAAAATGAATAAAATAATTGGGGAACAAAAATGTGGCATGAGGCTAATAATGCCTAAACGGAATAAGATCGACACGGAATAGCGTCTAAATGGAATAACGTGAATACTTCGAAATGGTACAAGCGGTCACCATATGGAATAAGGTCGACACAGTCAACTACTGGAATAGCGTCAACACGGAATAAGAAATGTAATTTGTAGAAAATGTTATTCGGGATTATTTTCAATTAAAAATAGAAATAGAATAAAGATCATAAGCTTATTTTATGCAATGTTATATTATTTCTTATGTAATTATGATTTATTATTGTATAGAATGTTAATGCTGCATGTATTAAATTAATAAAAGTTTAACTGAAATTGATGGAGACATATTAATCAATATATACTAAAGATTCCGGTATGTATATTATAAGGTCGACGCTATTCTGGTAGTTGACAGTGTCTACCTTATTCCTTGTCGACGCTATTCTGGTAGTTGTTATTTAGTGTCAGCCTTATTCCGTGTCGATGCTATTCTGGTTCTTGACATTGTCGACCTTATTCGAATCAAAACCAAATTATTGTGTCGACCTTAATGTGTCGACGTAAATAAAAATCTGTGTCGGCGTTATTCCGTATCGATGTTATTCCGTGTCGACATTATTGTGTCCACCCTCTTAGATACGTAATATACATTATAGTATGTCAACAAGACCGTAAACAATAAATGAATAATAACTTCAGGATCTATTTCAGCTTCTTCTCACCGAAATAATCATCAAGCCAAATGATAATGTCTAATAATAATGGCTTCGATAACTCGAATTATCGATAATAACTCGAGAGAATTTATTAATTTAAACATGTTTTAATATACACAAAATTATCGTCCTATCTCTGGGTTGTCTTTCATCTCAAAGTTTATTGAGCGCTTTGTTTCCATTGAGCTTCGCAATCATACCAACGAACATTCTCTTTTGCCGTCATCTCAGTCAGCTTACCAGCATGGATGTTCTACTGAGACTGCATTGGTTAAACTTCTCAATGATATTTCTATGTCAGCTGATATTGGCAATCTGTCTGCAGTCTTAATCCTCGATCTAAGTGCCGCTTTTGACACTGTGGACCATCAGTTGCTCCTCTCTCGTCTCAAAGAAACTTATGGTCTCCATGATTCTGCTCTCTCCTGGTTC
>JAUZND010040666.1:0-44346 GCA_034780555.1 Coelogynopora nodosa
GTATGGTCTATTTTTAGCCATGACTCATGAATCTATTTATAAGTGTGGTCGAATCCACTCTTCCTATACTACTCATATAGTTTTAGTATTCTATAAGTACTCTTAATTATGCTATTAGTACACTTAGTCAATTAACATAAAATAAAAGAGATTTAAATCTTCTAAAAGAGCTCTATTGTAAAAGATAAAAAACGTCCCCATTTTACAATAATATAGCTGCTAGTGTGAAATAATTCTAGTATGCTATCTCGTATATTAAAGATCATATTATATTATGTATTATATATAAAACAGTCTTTAACAGAAAGTATCAATTTAATGTTGTTTTGTTAACATCTTAAAAATAAATAATTATTTTTTTAATTTTTAACTCTCTAAATGACGTATTCTCAAATTTTTAAATACAATAACAATGCAATTCACGCTTCCTAAATGCATTATTAACAATACTCTAGATAGTACACAATATGTTTTTGGCACAAAAACACAACCCGGAAACCCGCATAGTCATCTGATATACGAAAAGGATATTTTTAACTCATCAAACAATGAAAATAATAAATTGTCATTGATATCCGCCTCTGACAAACAACAAAAATGATTGTACAACGCTCATCAAAGGCCGATAAAAATACCACCCCTCGATATCTCTCGCTACAGTCAATTTAAACACATTGTAAATAACCCGGCCATCTGTTGATAATAAGACAAGGCTACTTGACAAACTGGCTGGACAACGAATATGCAAGAGGAACACTTCGATAGTTATTTATAATTAGAACGAAATCGATCAAATATTTGTGTATGATACCTTTCCTTTATTATTGAAAATATTGAATAATGATCTTATTAATTATACAAGAAGAACTTTTACAGATCATTGTTAGGCTGTAATTTATAACCCGATTTGGAGGTATTTTGGCTTACCGATAAATTACAAATGTGTAGAAAGAAAATTGAATGTATCGAAATTCATATAATTCAGTTCGTTTATTTAATATGCGACAGATACGTCAAGTACTCACGGTAACGTCCTGCTGCACATAGGTCCACCCGGGCCTGAACTCGCCCACATCGGGCACCACACACAACACCAGCTCTGCGCACCGGTAGTGCGTCTGTGCCGGACAGTCGGCCATCCACACGCGCAGGTCAGGAGTCAACCGCTCCCCTGACAGTTCCACCATCGTCAGGTCCCCTCCGCCGTTCACCTTGAGCTCGGTGACGGTGGGTACCGGGGTGACGGGGCCACCGCCACCGCCGCCGCTGTGTGGGGAGCTGGAGAAGGTCTGGCACCAGCGGTACTCGGCTTCGTCGGTGCTGATGATGGTCCAGGAGGCGGAGTCGGTGATGGTCTCGCGGTGAGGGTTCTGCAGACATTGTGCCGCCTGGCCACGGTGGAAAGGGGGGGGTGGGGGGGGATAGTTAGAGTATACAGGGCTGATGCGGCCCAGATTTAAATAAATATGACAGGAAGATTTTAAAAATTGATGTCCAGACTAGACTATGATGAAAATGTGAAGCCTCCCTCATAAGCATAAGAATCAATATTGACTATTTTAATGTTTCCGTCCAATGTTCAAGCAACACCACCACACTTCTGTTTCAGCAAATAGTTAATAAAAATTATAAATCAATAAAAGTCATTGTATATTTCGTTGTTTCCTCCAAAAACGTCGGTCACATCAGAATTGAGATAATAAGACCAATAAGTCTCTAATAACAGAGTTCAACTACTTTTACCAGAATGAAATGACTGGATTATTCCGGGACAATTTCAGAAGGCTGCATAAAATTACGTCGCCTAACAAAAAGTATTTAGACAAAGCATCAATACCTGTACATTCTATATTTATTCATATTGAAATATTATGGATAATATAGACATTAAAACGCTATATAACACACCACAATGATCCCTGCCATTTTGACTGAATATAAAGTTTAACACAGAAAAAATTAATGCAGAATAAATGTTAATAGAATATATTTGCTGAAGAAAAACATTTTGTTAAAAGAAACATTTAAAAGATTAATTATATTAAAAAAATTTCATTTATTTTTAAATACAATTATTATTTTTAAATTTACAGATTAACAACATGATATCACATTTTATGTTTATTTCAAATCTGTGACTTCTACAGATTTTGAATATAAAACAATAAATTCCAGATTTCGAAAGCCTTTTAATAAACTCCAGAAATAGGCTCCATATAATTAACCAGCGTTTACTTATTGTTTAATTATTAATGTAATTACTTTCCTGAAATTATTTGTCTAGTTTGTCTAAACATCAAAATCTAATAAATATATCACTACCTGTTTTTCTCAGATGTTATACTTTAATAATTATATCAAAATATCAATCATATTAATATTATTATCCGTATTTATCGAGGGACAAAACAATAGTTACAAAACCCGTCCAAAAATTCATTTTCATTGATCGAAATTTAAATTATTTTTTCTTTCCAAAAAATGGAAGTCAATAAAATTTAATAATAATAGCTGAGCATTTCATAGGATCCCGACAAACACGGATAGCATAAATAGCGTACACAGCAACATGAAGTAATACTGGAACACAATAACAGACCTGGTACTGTATGATCTTCTCCTGTTGCAGGCAGAGGTACATCCGGTCAGTGTCCTTGAGGTAGAAGGCGCACTTGTGCAGCTGACTGATGGGGTCGTCCGCGTCAAGAAGGACCATGGACTTGTCCACTTTACGAATCACCTGCACAAGATACCGGGCAGCGTGAACAACATGTCTTCTATCGCTAACTGGAATCTTGCAGCTTGTAATTAATTAATTTAAATTCATTACAATAATAACTTCTTAAATCGAATTATACTAAAATGCCTGATTAAAAGTAGTAGAACTCTTGACTTTATAAGGAATGCACTGTCTGGTGTTTAAATGCGCTGTCTAGATGTTTTAAAATAAAAATTTTCCTGCAGGCAACATTTAAATAATACAAAAAATTATTCTACAAAATCAGTTTTAAATATGGCATTTTAACCTTAGTAACTTCTCAATATTGTTAGCCGCCCAACCCCCCCCCCCTCATTATCACAGTACCACGACTTTCACCAGAACGCTACAAAAAGTTCATCAAGACTTAAAAATATATTCTGAGAAAAATATCTCACACAAAAATATTGTATGTTCTACATAGACAAGTTATGTCAAACATTTTCTAAAAATATCAACAATTATGGCAGTATACAGCTGTTTATAGTTGACCATTAAAAAGGAATACTGCACAGTTAGAGTTAAAAGATTATTATAATTATTTTATTCCATTAAAGTTTTTACGAAATAAACTTATAATAATTCACCATGAGTATATAACACGATAATTTAGACCTATTAAGTCTATTAAAATGAATCAGAAGTTCCAAATGTTCAGATTTGATAACGGAAAATAATTAACAAAAACGAATAAGTTGAAAATATGAAAATAAAATCAATCAAATCAAATAATCATTGCATTGATTTCTAACGAGAAAGGAAGTTTATAATTCTGGATTGATGTTAAGATCAGATTTGATTGTTTGTATTTATTTATAAAAAATAACTTGCTTATAATTTCCGTTTATGATGCCTTCAATTGCCCATTCGAGGATTGTAACGTGAAAAGTATTATCATTATGCATAGTGATAGTCAAAATGGGGAACTACGTTATATTCATCTTTATGTTTATCTAAAGTGCAAAACCAAATTGTCTTATACTAAATCTATTTGAGTTTATAAGTAAGTTTATTTTTAGTTTCACTTACATTACTACTACCGTAAAAAGTACATTTATCACAATTAATATTAAACAATAGATTGCATTTTCAGATTAACAATTTCCGCCATATGTTATAGAACAGACTTTGTTGATGATGTTTATGACAGGTTCTAAATTTAGAATACTTCACGTTTTACATCATTCTGGGCCGAATACATTTATTATTGATGACATCGTTAATTTTAGTTTTATTTAACGAATTCTAACTGAATTAGGATATTAAAAACATTAGAATCCGACGAATCTGCTCTAAAACTAAAGATTTCCCTAAAAAACACCAACAACCCATTATTTAAATCATTATTTTTTAAACCATCATATTTGTATCATCATCTAGCCATAATCATGCAAACGGTCGGACAAACTCCTTTTTATTATAAGCAGCATATAGCACTAACGATAGGGTTTCCCTTGTTATTACATATTATCATCTCCTATTCAAAATACTAAATATATTGTTTATAATAATTACGATATTAAATAAAGCTTTCTTATTCACTTTCTTATTCAATAAACCACAAATAATTTCCTTTGATCGGAATCCTAACATTGTTAATATCATAGTTAGAATTGGTTCAATCAATCTAAGATTAAGAATGTCAAGAGAAGTCAATATAAAAGGTGACGTATTCTAAATTTAGAAGGCGTCATAGGGATTAATAACAAATCGATTCAAAACAAAATATAAGTTGTGAGAAAATTTCATTTATTGTATTAGTTGAAATAAATGTTTCTTTAACAATCAAGGCCACGATTAATTGATTCGATTTTATTCATTAGATTACGATTGTCAACTAAATCTATTTCAATAAATTAACTACTCAAATACGGTTTACCCCTACGAATCGTTCCCTTTCCTCGAGGAGCAGTCCTATGTTCAGTGTCGGGTCTATCACAAACAGGACTGTAACAACAAAACCACATCAACCCTCCCGCTTCCGCCTCACCAGTCGCGGCAGCGCAATCCCAGTCTCGGAGCAGACGAGCTTGACGGTGTGCCCATAGTGGATGTAGCCCTCCTGGACGGTGAACTCCTCCGACTCAGACTCGGCGTCGTCGAGCAGGTGGATCGTGAAGCCGCCCCACTTGCTCGAGCTCGCCTGGAAGTTGCCCGCCTCCACGTGGAGGTAGCGGGTGCTCACGGTCTGCGAGCGGAGCCGGTTGAATAGGGCCACCTTGCTGCCGGAGGCGATGCACACTGTGCCCATGTCGGGTGGGAGGGTTGGTGATGGGGAGAGGAGGGAAGGGGGGGGGGCAAGTTTAAGCTGGTGGTTCACAATGTGGACAAGGTTGACGCAAAAAAAGAGAATTCAGTTTTCAGCCGTTACGATTGAGCACAGTTCAGCTAAATTTCAGCAATTGCCAGTAGAAAATAAATGCATTAAAAAATACATGCTTTACGTCCTGATTGGCTTCTGATTGGTTGATTTTAAGTTTTAGTGTCAACTTTAGCTTCAAGATAAAGTCACAATAAATGAAACCTTTCAAGTATACTACTGAAGCATATTTATCAGCAGGAAGATCTGGACAGTGCTGTTTCATCCTTATTCCTTATTACTAATATTTCCTAATAATATTAGGACTTATCAGCAGACCATGCTCCACAACAACAAAATATTCTGCCTGAATTAAGAAGTTCTTTACAAGGCCCGCTGGGTACTTTCATATAAGAGCCGATTTGCATAAAACAAGTTTAGATTTAATTCAAAATTTCAAAAAATTAATTCAAAATAACCATTAGCAAAAAAGGTCGGTTTAATTCAAAAGTGACTGAGCTGATAAGAAGAAAATACGATTTTGTACTTTTTTCTTCATATCTTTTTAGCTTCAAATTCGAATTTCAAAAGTAGGCTTAAACTTCAAATTTTTAATAGTAAAATATCATTCAAAAATAAGCTACTATAGTATGCATAAAGATCATTACTATAGTTATGAAAATAATTTTAGCATAACATCAAGATTAGCCACTAATGGTTTTTAATTACATTTTAAAAATAGTTTGTTTAGTCAACTTTATTCTTCTTTAGTTCTTTATCCAGTTCTTTATCCATATTCAAATTATCCTCATTATTAGATAAGTTATGTTATTAACTTAATAATAAACATACTTTGTAAAACAAATTAAGCAGCACAAATAAGTATTAAAAGAATTTGTTTGTTTAAATTGTTGAAACCTAGGGGATTTGTAAATGATCAACTTTAATAGCGATTTTGGATTGGTAATATTTGCTAAGTCTTGTCTTCCACTATTGTTATAATTAAAAATATAACATATAAATAATATACGTTTATTAAAATATATATTTATCAGTTTAAACAAATGCATAAAGATGTTTAAAAGTATTAATTTTTAAAAATATTCATTTCGGCTATGCTTTATCAATTTTGGACTGACCATCATGCCCTACAACTGACCATCATGCCCTACAACTGACCATCATGCCCTACAACTGACCATCATGCCATACAACTGACCATCATGCCCTACAACTGACCATCATGCCCTACAACTGACCATCATGCCCTAAAACTGACCATCATGCCCTACAACTGACCATCATGCCATACAACTGACCATCATGCCCTACAACTGACCATCATGCCATACAACTGACCATCATGCCATTTATATTTTTTATTATTTAAAGAAAATTATTTTTATACTATTACTATAAATATAGTAAAAAAAGTCCATTAATCGTATTAAAATACATGACAATATTTTATGAACACTAATATAAATTTAATGTACAATAGTATTTAATAATATTTATTACACACATTTAACGTAAAAGACAAGAATATATTAATGCTATATAGTAGTTTCGCGACTATTTACAAATCACCTCGGCAATAAAATGTTCAGTAAAATAAATTTATTTTAATACGTATTACCTTAAATGCAATTATAATATTCCTACAATATATTCTTCAAATTCACACAAATGGGCAACAGAGACAATAATGATTAGTGTATGTGCATTATATTAGCAATAACTGTAATAATCATAAATAATATATTATAAATAATCATAATAACACAGGATGCCACCTATCCCTACCTCTGGTTGGAACCAATCAAATAAAAGATCGTTCAAGAACATCATTTCAGAATAATAGTAGAACAGGTTTTGACAGAAAGTCTCTTAATTATAAAGCACACATAAACTTTTTAAAAGAAATTGCCACAATCTTAGAAATAATCTAATTTTAAAAAACAACCAATGTTGATATATTTTATTCTAATAACTTATAGTTACACCATTAACTCGAATACAGTGTATAGCAATCGTCAACAACAACATTACTCATCATTTCATCCGGTATAGTCTTCGCTTTTATAAGTGACCCTGGAATAACGGTGCATAAGTCACTACGACGTCGTACTTTATGTAAACTCCTACTTCGAGGCACATTTTGCCAGTGCAGCACATAACATAATATAATACGCAGACGACAGTAATAATTCAGTATCAATTGCCCTTCCTACATTAAACAGCGGTGCAAAAGTGTAATAATAAGGCCGTAAGCTGTACGGATATAATACCACTCTACTCTAATCTCTCGGTAAATCAGCAATGGAACACTTTTAGCTGTGGTATCAGGGCATTAACTGACCAGATTTGATAAAAAAACACGAGCTATAATCAAATATTATTCAATTTGTTTTAATGATTTGCCGATAGAGGTAATTCTCAGGAAGGAATGCAAAGCTTTGACTATGCACCATTTTCTTACTTGATGATAAGTCGGTAATAAAACTGTACCACATGTTGCATTTTTAGCTTAGCATTTTAAAATCAGAAGTTATCCGAATATTATCAGTGAAAACAGGGAACTACGTAGCATTATATGTAGAGGGTGTTTAAAAACAAAATATACGGAATCTTTTAAAAAGCAAGTATCTGTATATTGAAGCACGGGGAATTTTCATTGAAAACCTTATATTATCTAAGACAGTACACCATATTACAGGTCTCGTTATGTATGTATATATATATCAGTATCGCATTAGCTCTGAAAACATTGAAAAAATATTGAAAGAAAATGCAGATGTCAAAATGAAGGATTTGCAATGATAATTGCGTAAGCAACATATCGTTCTTATCAATATAGATAAGAACGATAGAACGATAAATACAATCTAAATGTGATTGAATCAGACGTTATCTTTAATAAAAATTTATCATACAACAACAATCAATTGGAAAATAATCTGACCCTATTTTAAATTATGATTATGAATTATGCGTAATTTAAATTTCCGCAATTTTATGATGGCGTTCAAACATTATTTTCAAAAAAATTTTATTTCCTTGTTTTTAAGGTTCATGGTTCCCGAGTTAATACATTATTTTGTATTTTCAATAGCAATAGTTACATGTTATTAAGAGAGTATAGTGCTGCTAAGACTGATTACAGTTTGTAATGTAATATAAAACTAACATGAATTTCATTTAAATCACTGCCGTCATTTAAAATTCTAAAAATACAATCATAATGTGTTTCAATTGGAAAATTTTCTCTCGCAAATTACAACTGAACTTACAGTCAATTAAAGTTTTTCTTTAAAGCAATTATTTTGTTAAATACCAATTGTTTAAAATAGTCGAGGAACAAAACATTTCCTGGAATACAAAGTTATACAACTAATTTGCATGGAACATCTTTTACTGGAACAAGATAACTAAGACCGTAATACTATGTACAGTTAAGGATCATTTTAGGACGGCATAAAGTGTAAAAGGATTTATAAAGGGTCATATTCTCATGTGACTGGATTATAAACCAATTTTCTCTAACTGCAGTATATAAAACACAACCTTGCTTATTAAAGCTATTTTACTCGTCATTTGTACTATGTTCAAGTATCAATTAACAATATAAATCTAAGCAAAATCAATACATATCAGGAAATTAATTAGATTTAAAGCGCATCCTATTTTCACTACATAAACATTGACAAAATATAGAAGCTTTAATAAAAACTAAAATGAAATTATAAATTAAGCTAAAAGCTTTGATAAAATTATGATACTTTAGTATTTTTCACAGTTCATAATAGATTTTTCATCAAAAATATATTCAAGGTTAAACATTGAATGAATTTAAGGATAAAGATCAACTTTATTAGCATTTATATCTTAATTGTATTGGATAATTCTAAAAAACAAAAGTTTTTTTTAAATTCATACTATTAAAAAATTAATTGTATACTTATTGTGCCAAATCTCTCCGAGTTTCGGCATACCGGCAGAGAGAGAGAGAGAGAGAGAGAGAGAGAGAGAGAGAGAGAGAGAGAGAGATAAACAGAGAGACAGACAACACCACACCAACTCACAGTCAGTGTTCTTGAGCGACTGCTTCTTCTTGGACGGCTTCGAGATCACCTTGATCCGTCGGCTGAAGAACAGACCCAAATCACGCCCACTCGAGTAGTACATCTTCAGGTGGAGCATGAAGTGTTTCCGCTTGTCCGAGTCGGAGATGTGCAACATTCGAGCCGCGGCATAGTCCCTCCGGGGTGCGCATCGGGGCCGCCCTCCCCCTCTTCGGCCCCCCTCCTCCTCCTCCCCGTCACTGCTGCCGCCGTCGCTGTCACCATCATCACCGTCGTTCTCGGTGATGTCGGGTGGACGAGAAGAGGAGGAGGCACCATTCCCTTCTCCCCCGGTTGACTCGAAGGAGAGCTGGACTGGGTCGGACTCGGGGTTGGCCCCGCTCACTCCGATGAAGGCGATCAGCTACCGGGCGGAAGGTGGGGAGAGCATGCGTAGGTCCTCTACCGACAGAGGCGAGTGGGACGGTAGTTTACGGTCTCTATTGATCCCACTTCAAGAGTGAACACGTTTAGTATATTATTTGCAGCCTGCTTGACTCGTAGATTAAACTTTAATACCTGAATATATTCAGTTATTCTATTTAGTATAAACAATCCATTTGTACATATATAACAATTTTATTATTTGAAATATTCGGTAATTACGAGTATATAGTAGTTTAAAACGTTTACTTATTATTATATTATTATGTAGGGCTACGCTGCAATATATAACCAAAATTATATTATTTTTAATTTCAAAATAAATTTATGCTTCAAAAATAAGGCAATAAAATGTTTATAAATAAATAATAGTATACCTTTAAAAACATACAATATGGAATGTTTTACTAAAATATGATCATACACATCGCATAAGAAATATATTATATGTAGATGCACAATTATTAATAAACTGAAATTGAACACACTATTTTCAGCGGCATGAGAGATGCGATATAACCAACGTAAATCACGAAATTTAAGAAATAGGAATATTATAAATTCTAAACTACCATGGGGTATTTTACTAACTTAACATCATTATTTTATTTAAGAGTCATTAAAAGTTCGAACATGGTCATGGTGGGAAAAAAGTTAAATATACTTTTAAATATATATTGTTTCGGATATCTATATTTTCAAATTTATTTGGTTCATATCCTAACCATGATTTAATAAGGCACATAATTATTTACATTCAAATTTCGAAATTCTAATTTATAATCTATAAATCTAAATTAAAATATAATTGAAAAATTAAAATTTCTGGAAAATAAATTCTATCTAGGCAATAGACTTTTTGTGAAAATTACATTGATTCAAACAAATCGCGAATGATTTTTGATTACATTAAAATTACATTAAACGTGTATTATATTAAATCTGTATTACATTTTAAATTTTATAAATTGTAACTGACAATTTCTAAATTAATTATTTTTTGTGATTTATTGCAACGTTTTCTAAATAAAAAATATAACAACAACAACAGCAAAAGAAGAAGATGAAGGCCTCGAAGGGATCTCTCACCGGTCCATCATCATGTTCAGGTTCAGGCTCGCGGGGGCTGCAGGGTCTACTCAGTGGAGTGTCCGGCAGAGTGTCACCCGTGGAGGCGCTGGAGGGCAGCCGGGGGGAGGTGGGGCGGGGAATTTCCGTATTGCAGTTTGAGGTCCAACCGGGACCCTCCAGGTATACACAGGGTGGCGGGCAGAAGAACCTGCGGCCGTGGTGGAGAGGGTAGATGATAGTGTAGGATGGTCGTGGTGGAGAGGGTAGATGATAGTGTAGGATGGTCGTGGTGGAGAGCGTAGATGATAGTGTAGGATGGTCGTGGTGGAGAGGGTACATGATAGTGTAGGATGGTCGTGGTGGAGAGGATAGATGATATCGTAGGATGGTCGTGGTGGAGGATACTTTCGCAAGACATGCATAGAATTTAATGTTAAATTCATTTTCATATAAATATCCAAGAAATGTAAGTTATTTACTTGAATTTATTATTATACTATTTAATATAGCCGTTTTACCTTTGGTAACATTTATTAAATTATGTTTATTACAAAATAAAGTTCATGTCAAAAGTTCATCTTTTTATTGAATTTAGATTTTCAAATTAATCAAAAAAAGTATAAATGGTTTCCAAATATATACGGATTTTTGTTATATAGAACATTTTGAACACAAATATTCTCACACGCTGTTCGGACATATTTAGCAACAACGTTTCAAATAAGTTGTATATAATATGTTCTTCTTATCCAGACTAACATGTATTGCGCATTATATCAAAATATTATTTCATTGTACAATTTTCAGTGTTGAGACACTAAGTTTCACTCTCTTCATTTTCTAATATTTTTTGAGGTAATGCTCTTGAAAAGCATAGTTGTAACAATTTAAAACACGTTAATAAATTTACTACATATATTATTATTTGCAACGAATAGTCCAGAAAAATAATCAAACTAAAAACATAAATTATTAAAAAAATAATCCCCATCAAATTTCGTAGCTAGTTTTAATTTAAATTTAATAATATTGAAACGTTAAAAAACTGCTGAGTGAAGTGCCGAAGTTTATGCATAATCAGTTAAAAGTGCAATGAGGTAAAGTCATCTTAAAAGCAAAGATGATAAACAGTTTACTGGAATACAAGTTTAAAGGATTGTGGACTAACATCCGGTAAATGACAGTGGTCATGTACAATTATAATAATCAGATAATCAGATATAAATAAAATTATTAATATGGTCTATGGACGGCTATTGTACCTCTTCTCAGAGCCGTAAGACTTTTGTGCAACCCGCGCATGTCTGATTATGACCACCTGGTCCTTGCCTTCCTTGAGATATTTACGCATCAACGCCTTGGTCATTGTCTGCCTAAAATGTAGAGTAGTAAAAAAAGTAAACATTAAATTAAAAATGTTGTCACTGCTACTTGATAATAACTTACCAAACAGTTGTATTATAACAAAATCGAGCAATAATGTTAAAATCAAGCGTAATGACAAAATGTGTTTTTATTAAAAGAAAATTATTGAAGAAAAAAAAAATGTAACATATTAATATTATACCTAATCAATACAATACAATATTTTTAAATTGACAATAAAAAAACAAACAGTACTATACGCTAGTAGTTGATTGTAATCAACTAATATGGAGAAAATGGTTGACATTCAAGTTATTTGGGAGCTTAAGTTCTTTAGCTTCATGGTCTCTAGCGCCTGTAGAGAGATCCAGTAAGAGCCAAAAGAATCATTGCTGGGGCCGCTAAACTCTCAACTGACACACTTGTCAACCGGAGACAAATGATTTCGAACCTACTATTTTTACATCATGCAACAGTCGGCCGCCCTAACCACTAAACCAGACCCTGTACTGACACAATAATTAACAAGTATTCCACAGTAGTAACAAGACGAGATCCAGCCACCCTAGGCGGGCTCACTTTAAGGGAGGAAAGGGCCTATGTACCCCGACTGGAGTGGAGTTCCCGCTGAATTGGTTGGAGTGCGCGTTGGGAGGCACTTTACACTCGAGCTGCTGCAGCTGACTTGCCCTCTCCGCCGCCGAGGAGGAATGCTGTTGCTGCTGCTGTTGATGATGCCGCTCCAGCGGGAAGTAGGTCGACAGACTCTGCGACTGTTGCGTCGGCTGACCAGGTTGCCCCATCCCGTATGACGACGCCGTCGTGTGGGGATAGCTGGGCGGATAGCCGGTGCCAGCAGCGTGTGGGGTGGTGGACCCCAGGGACGTCTGGAAGGAGTGGGCGAGAGGGGGTGCCCCCTGGTAGCCGCCCAGAGATGATGGGGCCGACAGCCGGTAGTTGAGGGAGTCTGGGTGGAGGGAAACGATGTGGGCGGGATGGTATACGATCGATGCATGAGTACAGAGAGAAATATACTGCTGCTAGTGTACAGTTATTAATTCAAAATGGCAGCTAACAAATAATAAAGTACATTGAATTCGCAAATGGGTAAGCTCATTTGTATCTTGGTACATGCATACTCAAGTACTTTTTAAAGAGACATTTCAAGACATACAGCAAAAAGCATACAAAAATAAAAAGTGTAGATAATTATAGTGGTACTTATAGAAAAACATAAGAATGTTAAATTAATAATTTGGCTAGTGTTATAATGCATTCTATTTCGCGCATAACACTCTTTTTTTATAAATTAATTCTTGGTCATGCAAAGAAAAACAAATTTGAAAAAAATACAAATTAAATCTACAGCAATTTTGATACGATCATATAAATTATTTGCTAATCGTATTCAACTATTAGATTATTCCATATGTCAAAAAATATAAAACATTTATTGTTCATAACGTAAATATAATTCTGTATTCAAACAATATATAAAATGCAATTTTTAGAAATAATTAATGAAAATATTTAAATATAATTTACAGAATTAAAAGTTACAGATTTTATATCACAACATTGTTCTATTTAGAGAATATATAACAGTATCAAAAGATAATTCGACTTAAATTTAATTAAACAAAAAGTCATCTTTGAACTAGACACTAGCTTGACTATATATTACAATTAAATGAGGCACTATAAGAATCAAATGATCAAGTTAATAATATGTAAGAAATAAAGTAAAGCATTTACCAATATGGTTTGTTACAACTCTATGATCCTCAATCAAAATAGAGAATTAAAATTATATTATTGAAGAACTGCTTTTGTTCTTTGATTTACAGACTCGATTAGGGTTTAAACTGACGTCTTTGTGACAAGAATGGCGCCTTACGGCACCACATTTCTATCTGATATCAACTATGGTATGCATTATGCATACATATCGGAGTACATACACACTAAAGCTTTGATATTATAGTTCCAAAATTTTAAGTTAAACATTTGTAACAGAACGAGAATCATTAGGAAAATATATGCATAAAAACAATCTATGCAAAATGCAACACTTTGAAGAAAGGAATTGTGTAAAAATATATATTTTTAACTATCAAATTTCCATAGTTGAATACATTTTCTATAGTAATTAGATTTAATTAGCATAATTAGAAGATAATTTTAGCATAATTGGGGCATCGCAGTTTATACAGTAAAGAAACTTGTTGACACAAAACGTAGCGAAAAGAATTAGTTAGCATCTATTGAGATAAGTGAGGGATTAAATCTAAACCTGGGTTGAAAATCTATTCAGGACGGCCATCCTGATCTGCAGAGCTACGTGATAATTCTCACATTTTAAGCCTTATATATTATATATATAAAAATATTATATAATTTTATAGAAGGATGTTGCTTAAATCAATTAGGATTATGATAAAAATAGCGATAAAGAATAGTGATTTATCTTAAACTATATAACATTTATTAAATATCGGCTAAAAGTGTTACACAAATGTGCTGCTATATATAATACATCATTTTATACACTAGGTTGATTAGAGGCACTAAATATAAATATTATATTGTTAATAATTTATGTTATCTGTTATTATTGTCAAAATAGTTATGGTGCAATGCAATGATTAAAATTTAGTTAAAATTAAATCAATCAAAATAATTTTAATAATTAACAGACTTAAATTATATAAAGAACTTATTTATCGCTTATAGTGTTATTTAACACAACGTATTTATAATGTATAACATACCGATACTTTCTCCCTGTATATTATATACATGTACATTCTCATTATATACAGTACAAAGCAATTCACAATATTATCACAACCATTTTACTATAAGAATTAAGAAATTAGTATGATAATTAGTTTGATATCATAATGCTTTGTAATTTAAAATGTAATACAATATAAATAACGTTGTATAATATATTTACATTTTCGTATAAATATAGTGTCCTGTAAAACCGACAACTAGTTTTCAATACTTCGAGTGGTGCATGTATGTGCATGTATGGTGCGTGTAATAAACATGCAACTGTTATGAAATACTTAATCGCAAATCCAACCAAAGAAAAAACTCACAACTTTAACTATTATTGAAAAGATTTAAAACACTCGCAGCTGAGTGTCACATAGAATATCATGACATTTGACAAATACATTGATTAACTGCTGCAATACAAATAGTACGTTAAAAAAGGTAACTGTAAAAAAGTGATGCTACTAAAGAATAATGAATATCCGAGATGTTTAGATAAGAACTGCGCACATTACGCCTATGCCCACCAAGCGAAACGCGACGTTCTGTAAAAAAGTTGAATACATATACATTTCAATGAGCCCATTTATACTCAGCAAGACACGACACGAGGAAACTGAAATTGAAAGATTTTAAAAAATTCTGCGACGCCTCTCGACGAAACACATAATTCAATGCAACTTATAAACATTAACATATGATACGTCACGTCGTGCTTGGTGACAACTGAAATTAATTATTTGTCTCGAAAAGTTCTGCCGCGTCGCGTCACGTTTAGTGAGTATAGACTTTAAGAAGTATTTAAATACGTGTTTTAAATAAATAAAGTTTGCCGTACTATCACCACTAATGTGTGTATGCCTTATCATAATATCAGGAAATACACACGATATATACACATGTTATTTTGCATTCGTACAAAATATACATGATCTAAACACAATGCAACAATTGAAAATTTCAGAAGGAGCTAAGGAATTTATTATGTATATGTTTAGAAAAATACTTGCCAGTAATGCGAATCAATTGTCAGTAAAATATAATATTTTCTACAGAGATGTGTTTTTAAATAAACAGAATATTAGTTGAATATTTTACTTATTTTAATATTACAAATGTAAAAATATCAAAAATATCATGTACAGAAATCCATGACTTTTCCAGGATTTTCAGGAGTGAATGCAACCTGATAAGTATGTATTCAAAAGATTTCGTTTTCTGATCTCGTTTGCAACTTTTAAACTTTTTAGGCAAAATACATTATAAAAATTTATATATTATAATAATATCTACCAAAAACTTATAGTAAAAGGTTTTGAAGATGTAAAACCTCAAATAATAATATATATTCTTTCTGAAGGTGACTATTTTATGAGTATGATGTGAGATAAAAATACTAAACATTAGCTAACTGACTCCTAAATATCAAAACAACTGCACACACATACCGCCACTAAAACAGAATATTAAGAGTATGATTTTAGTTGCTGATTAATGGCTCGTAGCTATTTTAAATGTTGGTAAAGATTGGGTGAAGAAGTATTTTATCAATATTTTATAGTAATACAGAACGCACAACTAGTTCAGTTATTTTCTGTCGAGATAAGATAGTTCTGAAATAGATATATGGCGCCAATAAGTATACCTTCCTTATCGCGGAATAATTTCAGGGTCACATAAAGAGCCTTCTAAAGTACCAATCGCATACCCATTAAACTGTAATAAACAACCGAAAGACTTGTGTTGGGCCACTTTATGCGACATCAGAGGACCATTAACGTTACGTGATTTGATTCAAGTTCATAGCTTTTTTTCAATAATAACTCAACAGTCAAATGCACTAATATATATTATGTAGAAATGTACCGCAACCCATATGCCTTCTATGTATTATGATATACGTATATTGTTCCCAAAGAGACCTGAGAATAATTAGGATTATAATTCACACTTAAATAAATATATATGTAATGTATTCATCCATGTATACATTGAAAGTAGGCATTAATTTAGACAAGTCAATCACACAATTTTAATTTACATTTACTAATTACACTTTTGTGCAAATGTTTATTTTCAGATAAATATGTAAAATATTGGTGTTAAATTGTACATATTTATTAAAGAAAATGTAAATGACAAAAAAAAGAAAAAGACATTAAAATATAATATTAATGAATAATGGGGGAAAAAAGCATAAAACAATAAAACACAAAATTAAAAAATATGTAAAGAAAGTATCCGACAAGTAGATAATGAAATAAATCGATAATATTTACGAAACAATATTTCTTAACAAATATAAAAAATATTTAAAAAAATATAAAAAATATTTCTTAACAAACTATTCCAAAAAATAAAAAGTCTAATAAAAGTAGAAAATTATAAACCAAACGATAAAAAGTAGCACAAGTGAAAAATTAAAAATAAATTGTGTAGAAAAAAGCATACAAGGAGAAAATAATAGAAAACTATTCAAGAAAGAAAGAAAGAAAAAACATCATTTTTTTATTATTTAACAATATAATCTGGTAAGTCTTTTTTTAAATATGCAAATAGACAAATATGTAGAAGAGACAATAAATCTTTTAAATTAAAAGTCAACAGTAAACATTAAATGAACAACAGACATTAAGAAGAATACAGCAACAATGTCGTGAGGTACATTTTAATATAAAGAGAGGGACACATAATATTATAGACAACACACTAATATCAACAAACGTGAAGGAGGACGACAACAACTCACTTACCAAATCACAATCGTGCCGCTGGATCGAAACAGCAGATGATTTAAGAATAGATACAAATTAAAATACGGATTGTAACATCTGTATTAAAAAAATAATTTAGGTCATTTAAATAGTTTAAGCAGCCTACAATTGTACAGTAATTTGTAATTAGAGTTTTATAATTTCTTTGAATATATTATGAAAACCAACATTTTCAAAAAAACATCATCAGTTTACTTCTGGCAATTTATCAAAAGTATAATTTTAATATTTCTATTACAAAGAGTATTGCCTATGTACTGATCATAAATGATCATAATTACGTATTAATATAAGTTTCGATAAAATGAATCATTGATTACTTAAGAAGTTAATATTTATCCAATATAACTATAAATTAATATATAATTCCCCAATAGAATCTAAATTACATTATCATGCAGAAACTTTGTGCAGACACATATATATAAATTGAACCGATATATAGCAAGAGAAAATTCTCTCCCCAATTGAGATTTTGCATACGAACCGATGATCGTGCATATTTGCGAGCCCCTCTTTACATAATTCCCATACTCTCCACTTGCAGTGTGAGAAAACCAAGAACAAAAAACTCACACAGACACCTTTCTTCTGACTAATTAATATGCATCAGATATGCTTAACATAACTCAATAGGCTGACCACGGTCAATGAATAATTATTATTCTTTTCACATTGTAATTCTAATATATATACACACACTGACTATAGTATATAATGAAATGATACCGCAATATGGACGACGGGTTCATAACATCAACATAATATACTGTTTTGTAAGCATTTACTTCGCTTAGATGTAACCACCCCCCCCCCCAGCGCACCTTTTATGGGTATAACCTAATATCGGGAGTGCAAATGAATATAGTTGATTGTGATACCGCACATTAAGATTGTATCACTTTCTATTGATATAATAAGATATTGTATGTATAAACAGCTAAGATCTATCCGACAAAGAATGCGAGGCATATGATATCAAGAGCAATATTATTTATTAGCAATTCAAATAAACATATAGTGACAGACAAGTTAACTGTGATATTCGTTTGTTAGTGTCAACCAGATTATTAATAAAAAACATAAAGTAATCCCTAATTTGATTCGTATTTATTAAACATAACGTCTAAAATTGAGCGATTAGTTGACCATATAATTGCATATTAATATACGTGAGATCATTACAAGTCCTGATACTGCAGCAATAAGTAAACACCATATTTCAACCTGTTTATATTCAGCATAAAAATTACATATAATTTGTTATAATGAGGATCTACATAATATATTATATGCGTCACATACATATATATATAAAGATATATATATATCTATATAAATACACAGCTTAAAGATGAGGACCTTCTGTTGTAATTGCATGATATGTCATTTATTGATGAAAAACAATCAGAACAATACTTAGCTAATGGAACAAAGGCATGAACATATTGATCGAAATACACAAAAAGTGACAATAGAATTTTAATACCCAGACAAATCTTGGGGGGCAAATGAAAACTCTGATAAACGACGGATTATAACGACGGAAATATTTAACTGATATAAGAAGTAAAGGCAGTTCCACATATATAGACTTAAGATTACAAAATATTTAAAATATATACAAATACAGTTAATATGATTAGACGCACGAAGTGACCATTTGAAATAAGTTAAATTTAAAATGAACTGAATAAGCAAGTATTAACATATTATCATAGGTGGCGGAGCCGTGGGGGCTACAGCTTCCCCCAAATTTAGACTAGGGGGGGGGGGCTGCAATATCGTTCCGTCCCCTTAAATTATGCTGAAAAATAAAAATGCTGAATACCTATTATAGTAGATGAGAATGGGGTACCACTCTATAAAAATTGAAAATACTCTGTTGACTAATAGTAATAGTGAAATGTGATCTTTACAGGATCAGACCCCTAAATGTTACATGCTCCGCCGCTCTTGATTCTACGTTACCATCGTTATATAGCATATAAAATCGATTGGCATTTTAAATCAGTATTTGAAATATTTTAAGAATTTCATTTTTAGTACAATATAATTCGTTGTGCCGTGTCAACAATACACATATACAACGTTTCTTATATAATGCACCAAAAATGTTTTGTATATATATAAAACAAAATATATTTTTAACAAAATTAACTTTTTTTAAAACAAATTAGAGTATTACATTATAGTTAGTCTAGCGATTATCGTACATATAAATACTGTCAGTGGTGACTGGTAAATAACTCGTCTGCCAATTTTGTGAGACACCATTATAGTCAGCCAATAAAATGCTACATGTTGTCCCGAATCAAGGTCATGCCGCAATTATTGCGTGTGCTGTAACGAGTACTCAAAGCGGGTCCATGATATAGAGCACCATCATCATCATCATGAAACGGAGATAGAGAGAGAGAGAGAGATAGAGAAAAGGAACACTTGACAAGTTCCGCAACATGACTATACGTGTCAGATAGGCCGAGTTGAAAAGTAAGGAAGCATACGAAAAAGAGTACTATAAGAGTGTGTGAGAGTGTGTACGTAACCCCTCCGTATTTCCGACAGACATGCTGCAGTGCTTACAGCCGTCTTGAAGCCCCAGTGAGAGATAATATCAAGAGGGCAACAACAATACAGTGCACGATTTTGATCGGTATTTGCGACTGCATGAATGAAGCGTGCAACTATACACACTCAATACACTCAGTCAGTGATAATGTACAAATTGCACTGTACGCTGTGATTGTAAGGGCGCCTGAAGAGACGACCCCGCCGCTAACCCAACCAATCTGTCAAACTTGACAGAACCACCGGTCAGTGCAGTGCAGCGCAATGAGATCGGTTTCCTTCGTGCCTCTCTCTCTCTCTCACACACACATTATGTAGCTCTTTATGGGCAGGATGGGTACCGCCCAACACACAATTCAAGAATTGTACGCTATAATTCTAAAAGACACCGCGATTAACACCAAATTACAGCAGACACTCCAGAGAGTGAATATAATGAGTTACCCCGGCGTGCAGTAGTGTCCGTCGTATACGTCCGCTATTGTACACCGACCTGATTGTGTGCTAGGTGCCCGCGTGTGAAAAATTCTCGGTAAATTCGCTCGGTCGCCTGCTTTTTCCAGCTAACTGTTTTTGACAGAAGGAATAAAAGAAAGCAGCTCCGATATTGTGTACGCGCATATACCGGTCATATATCATAAGATATAGGTACAAATGAGTGCAAGAAAATGACTTTCTCTCTCAACTTCTCTGACTTGATGTTTTCAGTCAATATAAGATAGATCGAAAGTCGAGGTGCAAATGCTCAGGATAGTGTAACCACAAACAATGAAGACGATACAAGAACTGAATAGTTTAGTTTAACCTGATGACTTCACATAGTTCCTGTTCATAACGTATTTCTGTTATATTGTGTAATATAACATCAAAATGATTCAACTTCGATTCACCTTTAACTATATATTACTGTTCTCAGCTGTTGTGTATTCGACGGAGCAATATAGGGTTGAACATTTATATAAACAATATTTACACAAAACACATTATTATGTGAAAGTTCATTTTTAAGTAGATAGTTTTATTAGCTGTTGGTGATACTCCTCTATGTAATGTAAATAAATAAAGCCTAGAAAGTATAATATTTTCATCTGGCTCTTATCTAATATCCGTAATCCATAAATTAAGTTATATTTTATAAAAACAAAGGAAAATATAGTCGTCTACTATTTGTATCAAAGAAATAATTATCTGCCCTATTTCTTTTTATACGTTTTATAAATAAAATATGTCTACAAAATACGCAAATCATATATATACAGTATATATAATGTTTTAAAATATATTTTAGTTAAATAACCCAATAAATGAACTACATTTAGTAGAGAAAAAAAATTATATGAAGTTATAAATATATTTTTATATAAGTTTTATTAAATATCTAATAATATATTGATGCTGAAATAAATATAAATTTCAATAAATTCACTAAAACACATATTTGACACGCACTTAATCAACATAAAAATACAGTTAGATTTTATTTCAAATGAAGCATAAGCCAAGAGTTTTTATTAAATAATTAAGTCAAATAGTACCAGCAAAATAAATGTTACGATAACATGGTTGTTGTTTTGCTTCGCTAGTATCACACAACACTATACTTTAAACTGATTTATGATTCTTATAGTACGCATACATAAGTATTAATTACATTTATTTCAAGTTTATTACTTCTGCAATATAATTACACTTGTCCTTAAACCAGAGGTGTAAATAAAACCGCTATTACACATTTACATATATATATTTATATTATATGGTCAGGCAAAGTAAGTATGCATGAGGGTACTCTGCTTGTATATAGCAGACTTAACATTAAGAACCTCGACAGCTAATTTTCGTAGGGCCGGATGAAATGAACGCAAATAGCATGACTTTCATAAAAAATATTCGAGACATTTAAATAATTATTATATCAATTAAAATAAATGCATAGTTTTAAGCTACATCATTTTTTAATTAATTTGTACTAACCTTACAAACAGATTGCAGATCAACCAAAAACGATAAGATAAATCACTTAAAAGTTAGATTGTCTTAATGTATAGAAATCGTCAGACATATTAATAATATAAAACAACTTAAAAACTATATAAACGATTAAAAAAGGATATAATTTTTACAAATATTTATACTTTCTTATATAAGCGTTATACACAATAAAAGTGTTGATCATTCGACAATATTTCAAATAAATGTAATTTTAATAATGTAATATAATGTAATTTAATATAATAAATGTAAATTTCAAATGTAAAACATTTTTTCTAATCTCTTCAATACAAAGTATTTTAGTAATATTTCAACGTTATAAGACCTGGAAGCAAGTTTTTAAACAACAAAAATTATACTACATACCTTGACAGGCAGAAAGAATAGCATTAGTTTTTTTTAATTATGCCACGACAGAATGAACTGGAAAAATTAAACAAGCCCATAAAACTTATTATCAGCCTGTAAATTGTATTTAAAATGTGTTTTTCCCACAATTAATATTAGGGCACTCAATTATTGTTATAGAATACGAAGAACTTCAGGGTCAGGTAATAATTACATGTATATGTATATAGTCATAAGACTACAATTTCACGATATTATTAAAAGTATATATTATAAAAAACGTGGATATTATCTTATCATAATATCTATTTATACGTAGATATCGAATTGTGGCAGGTTATGTACAGAAACAATAAAAAATACAGTCGAATAATTGTTTGTTAATTGTTGATTCACTAGAATTGTATATTTAGAAAATAAAAATACATTGAATTCTGTATGAGAGGTTTCTAACATCTATCAAAAGCAATGATGGATCGTGATACTGAACGCTCATTATTTGATGAAAGTGGAAGAAAGTACAGATAAGACGTGACATCTTCAGGGTTAAAACTAAAAAATCTGGCTAAATCATGATGCCCGTCTGAATGATACTCTCGTTTGACTTTGAGATAGAGAAACAGGCAAAACCCACCTTCACTGCTGCAGCGGCCGTTGTCATTCTTGCCACAGCCGCCCCCGGGACTGGAGCTCGACACTGTGGTCCAGCTGTCCTCTTGGTCATCAGGGCCACCGCCCCCTCCTCGCCCACCACTCGAGTCACGTGGGCTGCGCAGGTCCAACGGGAAGTCGAAGGGGTCCAGCGGCAGAGTTTGCTGATGATGCAGGTTCTGGTACTTGTGGGGCAGGGATTGGGGGTGGTCAACCGCAGTCGTTGTGATAGGCAGGTTGAGGTTGTGCGGGAGAGTGCCGCCGGGTGATGGGTAGCACCATGGGGGAGAGCGGCCTGTGATGTGGAATCGAGGAGGCAGAGAGAGGCTTTTGAGCATATTTTTTAGTTTAACTTTTATATTAAATTATATTTTTACTCTATGCATATTCTAAAAGAAAAATAACAACTCTTACGTGTAGTATTAGAATGTAGACATCTGGGGGGTATGGGGTGATGAATTATGAGCCAGATATCTACATTGCGATACTCTCTTACAATATATTATTTTCATTTTTTAGTAACATTTTCGAGATCTATAAAATCGCTAAACCAGGTGCGGTATATAAATTAGTGACAGTTAGTTAAGATACTTGTTTTCACATATAATAGTCGCAGTTAAAAAAAATATTAAGCTTTAGATCAGTTTGTGTTAATATTTAATCCTGAATATTCAAAGTTGTGAAATGGTTCGCGGAACAACCTTTTAAAATATGTGAATTTTCATTCCAGTGTATGAAGAAAATCACGATAAATAGAAATTACGCCCTGAATCAGTACATCCACCAGCTTTTCGATTGTATCAGTTTGTGAGGTTATCGAGAATAAAAGTTCCCAAAACAAATAATGTATGGAAGTAATTTATTTCAATTGTTTTAAATTCAAATAAAAAGGAATACAGTCTCGTCGAAAATTATTATGAATAATTTATGAATAATTACATAACGTACACACTTTTAATAACCTACTTATAGCGGTTGTAATCGTTCTGCACTGATTAGACAAACATAAATAAATGAGTATTTTCTCCAATAAGTAAAACAAAGTATTTCCGAAAGGAATGTTTGTGGACATTGACAATAAATTAGTTATCTTAATATATTTTTCGCCATAAAAGCGACGAAATGTGACTATTTTTATTTAAGAGGAGGACACCAATAAAGAAAATAACTGCTGTCTATCTGATCTGGGCGTATCTGCATCTTTCGATTTGTTTAAAATTAAATAAAAACAGCAACAACAACCCGACGCACCATCGGCAGGACCTCCACTGATCATGAAGTAAGGCCGCTTATTGGTCTCAGGGACAGCCACAGCCGCCGCCGCCATTGCATGGTGCTGACCGTAGTAGTGATGCGAAGTGGGCGGCATCGTCAGGAAGGAGTGGTGCTGCGGGGCCACTGGATGGTGATAGCTGTAGGGCAGCTGATGCTGATGGTGATACGATGGTGGCAGGCCAGAAGAGCCGGTGAGATAGGAGCTGGGCGGTTGGGCGGCGGGCTGGTTGAACTGCAGCTCGAGGCTGCCCGGGTACTTTCCCGTGTCACCAGGACCAAGCATGGTGTTGGCGGTGGCAGGGAGAAGGAGGGGGAAGCGCACTATTGGACACCAGTCTCTCGAATCGGTTGTTTGTGAGCTACTTGGGGCATACTCTCCTGTCGACAGTATGGAATAGTGAATTGCAATATAATATAGACGTTATTTCTAATAATTATGTTATTTCTAAAATGATTTCTTTAAATAATAATTGCTACATAATATAAAGTGACTCGTTGATAGCCTAAATATATTTCAGAATAAAGTCAAGCGCAAATAGATAATTTGAAAAATGTTTATAGATTGTAAAAAAAATGACCGTACTGAAAAAACAAATGATCAATATTATAGCAGACTATATAAAATTATTTTAAAAACAATATTATGAACATTGTTTACACATCTAATATACTTAGTACAGGAACAAGTGGTGAGTAATTCCTTTTGGAATATGCTAAACAGATAAGAACCATAAAAGAGGCCATGTAATAAAGTAACCACAAGACACAGAAGATCTCCTTATATGATGCAGGAGTTAAAACCTTATAACGATGTATTTATTTCCATTTTAGTAGGTGCTATTCTTACATTTAGTATAACAAAAAAGTAAATCATCTCAACCTTTTTTTAGTACTTTATAGAAGAAATATGCGGTAGTTTGCTGTAAGGTGATAAATATGCATTGGTCATATAGCTTTTTTATAATAGTAAATGTAAACATTATATTTAAATCCTCAAAATCACCACAAAACAAATCAAAAAAATTAAAATAAAAAAAGAATCAGAAATTATCAAATAAGTTTAAAAAAATCATAATAACATCAAAGAAAGTTCAAAGAAAAAACCAACATTCATGAAAAAACTCCAGAAAGGTCAAACAAAGGAATGAGTTTTCATCAAATAACAAATATTATTCACAACAAAAATACAATCCAAATATAGCTAACTTGTACTCTATAATGTAAAATAGGCCTGGAGTAATAAAATGGCAAGTAATAAAAATATTTTTAATTGTAACGTTATAATACTCCTTTTTTTACACAATATAAGATAATTTGTATGGACCCCTAGAAATATCACAATTCTATACAATTTCTGTAAAATTGCATTTCTGCAACTGACTCTGTTCCTCTCGGTAAGTTAAACAGCCAAACAGTATGCAATGAAACTATTATCTAGCTTATATAGTTTGACATTATCTGTACTGAGGCGCTTTATAAAATATTTATTTACATTACCTTATCTGCGGATAATACTGATTTTAAAAGTCATGCGCCTATATCGATATGATACATTTACTAAATAGATTTCATGAAAATGCATACATTACACAGTGTAATACCGTGAAATCTATGATCGTATATTCAATACAACTATACAAATTTACTCCATGAAATAAGAACCATGACATGTCGTAGCAGGTTATAGCATGTATAATTAAAAATTGTGACCAGCAGTAAAATGAAGCAACGGTTTCTGTTTGCCAACATTCATTAAAACTATGTTTGCAGCATGATGTAAACGATTGGACTGTGTATTGAAACTGAGGCTAGTGTGAATTTGTTATACAAACACTATCAACAAACTGTTTATTATGCAGACTTTATTTAATCAAATTGTTACGGCACTGTCCGGCATAATTTCCGTTTTATCACAATACCAATCGAGGAGTTAACTACAGGAAGTCAGGGAGATATTAGTGACGCAAATATCCATATTATGTTAACCCATATACATTTTTCTTTTCAAATGTATACTAACTCTTGTTTCATTCTTAGATTTACGCTGGCAGGCTCGAGTGTCCAATGACAGAAAAATTACATATTTTTTCTAAATATTTTATTAAATTAATTCAATTTTTGTAATACGTATAATTTAAAAGCTGATACAAAATTATAGATGATGACAGATCAATTATATTTATAGAACAGTTTAGTTGTACTGATTTACTATAAGTGAGTGTGTAATTTTATTATTAATTTAAAACATACATTTACATGAAGTTAAAGAGGTATTTTTTTCAGAACTTTTTAACAGAGAACATATTAATTATTATCAAACATTAAACTTTATTCTTAAAATCATATCGTTAAATAGAGTGTGTTGTAAGACACAGTACATCAAATTGAATATTCCAATAAACTACGCCAATATAGTATAAGTCATATGTCCATATCAAACGGAGATAGATTAGTTGATTACAAAAGAGCAACCACTCATTAACCGATCAATTCATTTAATAAATTATTTAAAAAATCAGCATTAAAATTATAAGGATACTGATATTAAATTTTAAGCATTTTAATCATCGGGGGAAAAATTTGAATATGTTGATTTTTACTAGATTTTCGCCTTTTTATTTTTACTCGAATGATCATTTTTTTAAAACAATTATATCATTTTTTTGCAAATATAGTAAATATAGTATAACTAAAGATATAAACACAAATAAATTCAGAATACAAACCAAAATTTGAAGCGTAGATATTAGTACATCTTAATTTCATGTAAAATACAGTTGTTTGGCGAATCACTGATTTAATATTACAACATTATAATAAAAACAAAACAAATCTTGTAATTAATACTAGAATAATAATTACTAAGAAAAAATGAAACAGAAAATCCTAATGATTCCTACATATCATACTTGAGAAAATGCTATCTGTAGTACACGGTAATGTTCAAGCCATAAAATCGCAAAATAATCATATTATCAGAATAGAAACTGGAAGATGAAAAATTGGAACAGACGAATGTGACATCAAAGAAGGGAACACCCACTCTGTAAAATCTTTTAACATAATTATACAAGTAATTGAAAGTTATATGAAGTTGGAGATAGTATGAAGATGGGATCGACTGTTCAAAAATCGAGATAAGCTAACAGAAATTGTTTGGGTTCGGTTCGACTTATCTTCATACACAACACGTGTCTGGTGAATCACAGTATACTTCAATCTGACTGTATGTTATCGGTCTACACCTCTTACATTATATATAGGTTTATATCTTACAAAATGTATACATAGCCACCAGAACTAACTCGCATTACATTTAGTGTAGTTTAGCACTATAGTCGTCTGCAAGTACTATACTACAACTTACCATATAGCCACTGTAATGGCACGTTGACGCCTGGCGAATCTGTCTGAGTGCATCAAAGACACCCCCTGCCTTCAATCTTCTGTCTTACTTAATCACCTACCACGGCCACAAAAGCGCAGCGCCGTGTGAATGTTCTACTTATCTTTCCCATGCAGCCGAAGATGCTACTTGATTAGTTAGTTAGTTGTTGTGTATATTATAACCCACTCACCAATGTCTATTAAATAATATGATAGCACCTATTCTACTAACGTGCAAAGAGGAAATGTTATACATGTTTATGCTTCAGGAATTGCACTTAACGTCTGGAGTTTGAATACAAAATACAATAACATGCGCAGATGTGTAGCCAATATTGAGATCAATGGAGATAGACTAAACGAGTGCAACGTTACAACCAAACTATATTTCAAACGAATAAATATAAACGTATCGATCCCGAGCGTTAGATCCATTATCCAGCTTTGATATACATAAACAACTAAATCTAAATTTATTGAAGGTTATATCAGACTATAAACTATCCTGTCCTATAATAGCAAGCTAGAACCGCAAGCTAGAATGTCTAATTGTAGAAAGCGAACATAAAATTAGAGTATATATGTACTAATGGTTTAATTTTAAATATAGAAAAACAAATGCAAAAAGGAGGTACAGTGGAACGCACTGTTTCACCCTCCAATTGTTACTTAATAACTTTTTGTTCAGAATGTTGTAAATGTTGGCATATAAAACAGATCAAGCCTAGGCCCTACATTAAATCAGTTTAACAAGAATGTTATTACAATCACGTCACTCTACTCGGACCCCATCTAATTTACATGATACATATCTATCTATATATATATAATTATATCATCGACAAATATTTTACAATGTTATGAGGCTCTGCAGACATTACTATTTAAAAGCGAATGGACGAAAAAACGTCAATAATATTAGACGGCAATTAATCTAAGCAAATTATTTTCTGATATATTCGAACAATACCAAATCTTTTTATATGTCATTTTATTTGGTCTAGATATGGTTTTATGGATGTTACAGAGGCACTAACAATTATACACATAGTAGATACTATAAGTCTCAAATCATAAAATTAATGTCGAGTTAAATATTATAACAAAAATCACAATTAGGGTATACGGTTTTTAGTGGAGCAGTCCATGAGATATATTCATATAGAATACATTCACTGTGGTTAAATTCACCAATTTTTTTAATATATACTTTACTGAAAGTCTAAATAAACGACAAATATAAATATATATATTACTTTGTTAGAACTACAGAACTGTATTAAAGATACATTAATAATATATGAACGAAATTATAAATACTTTTGAACACTAACAGTGTAGTAAATGTGAAGATGACTACACAAAATTCGCGGATATAAAACATCAGGATATGTTATGCATATAATTGTCACATATTATCTAGATGTCGCCACACGAAATACAATCTTATTAGAAGGAAGCAGTGGTTAATGCGTTCACCCCAACTGACTACCACAAAATAAACTATCTAAGGCAATAAAATTTAACTCTTTTTCACTGCTAAAAGCTTTATTATAGATAAAATATTTAATTGTACCTTGTTTATGTTTATGGTTATCTTGCAAGAAAGTGTGCATGACTTTTAGCAACATTTAATAAAGAATAAATTATCCATAGCGAACATTTTATATCTTAAAAAACTCATAAATAAACTTTGTATGTAATAACAACCCTATATAAATATCATTTGTATCATTTGTGTCAAAGCGATTAGATGAGTATAAAAAGAAACTCACGGTTTAAAACAAATATAAAACATGTTTATATTGGACACTGTATGTAGACACATAACTGACACATAAGTACTATCCACTCAATAGAAATTATTTAATTAATTATTAATATAGACTGTTCAACAAAACAGAAAGCTAAATTACATAATTGATAGGGTAAACATAAAAAGCATCAGAAATTATTTGCAAGGGAACCTTTTAACACCGAAAATGATTAAAATATATTTTACTTTAAGATATAAATGCAACAGTAGCATGTAAATAGTAGAAGTAAACTGAAAAAGATTTTTATTTAATAAAATATAAACTTACTAACTTACTAAATACTGCTCTAATAAGTTATACATCAAATTTTGTTTACATGTGAATAATAAACGCAGCTACTGTTGCATTTATATCTTAAAGTAAAATGTATTTTAATCATTTTCGGTGTTAAAAGGTTCCCTATTATTAACAATATTGTTAATAATAGATCGATGTATAAGTAAAATATCATAATAATAATTTTACAAATGTTTAATGCATTAAAAAATTAAATATAATAATAAATGCCAATATTGTTTAATTAAGGTAAAACATGGAAATGTAATGTGTGTAATATAAAAACACATAATAATTATTTAAATCACTGGTCTTTCATGAAAGGTTATAAGTTAGAAAAAGGGAGTGCATCCGATTTTTTATTGAATAGAACCTTAAATTAGTCAATGTTGGCTATTGTTGACCACATACATTGGCATATATAAAACTTGACATTGTTGTCCTTTCTCATATTGTGAATGGGTCAATACCTTCTTTTCAAGAATTGAAATAGTGAAGGTATTATAGTGACAATTACCCATTTTGATATGTACATGGTGATTTGCAGGTGAAAGAAATTTGGCAGCATATTTTAATTTGTTGTTTAAAAGGGACAACTTTGAACATTGCTTGCAACAGTTTTGAAAAGACTGTGGATGATTGTAATACAACAAAATAATAATAGTTTGGTAGAATATCTATCTCAACATTTTTAAGTATTTACAAATCAAGCTCACTACAACAGTTAAGATCTAGATACAGAGATTATCATTTGTAATAGAAATGAAATAATAACTTTTACTGATATTAAGGTCAAAAGTGTTAGCCTGCTTGTTAATACATTAAAATAATATTGTTTAACAAATATTTTAAATAATTATAATAGACCAGTTGAATGAATAGAAAAGAATTTTGTTGCTAAAACTTTTGGAGGTAATATAATTACAATGATGTTCAAATGAATACTGAAATGATATCAGGAGTATAAAAGTCACTCACATGATCATTGTTTTCAGAAATTACTCGCCCAATTTACTGGTAGTAGCAAAAAGTAGACAGGGCAGGTGATTTTTAAAAGCTGCTAGCCTAGATGGCAAAGGATTTTTTTAATAAGATATAGAAAAGATAAGATATAAGAAATAGATATATCTATCAGTCAAGGCTACAAATAGTACAGTTAACTTTTCATTGATGAAATTTTAAATTACATTGTTAATATACAACTAAATTTTATAGGTGAATAACTTTTTAGCTGAGTATGTTTTAATGGTTTGCACCACTGGTTATCTATATATAACCAGACATGATATCAATAATTAAATAAAAATTATAATATTTATAAATATGTTTAACATCACAATAAAACAGATGATTTTATTTAGCTGCTTTAATAATTGTTAATTAGTTGTTTAATAGCTATATTACATTCATTGAGTAAGTTGTATGAATTTAAATGATCTGATTCTTAGTAGCAGTAGCATGGAACAGATCATTAAAGAAGGTGTGGAGACCCCCTCTACTTAAGTAATTTTCAATACACAAGCCAACATTTCTGAAAAATGTTCAGGTAATTAGATTCATGTATTGATTTTTAAGTTTATTTAATTTTTATTAAAATATTTAAAAAGGTAAAGGTAATTTTCAATAATTTAATACATAACTTATACATAATTTATAAATATTTTTGATACCAATGTGTTTAATGCTAAGAAAGTATATACTTATATTAATTACATAAGTATATATGAAATAATATTATATATTTATCTATAAAATCATTTTAATCTGAATATATTGTGCAATATTTGTTTAGTGCATTTTATTTTTTTATTCTATTTTATCAATATTAAAGACATAGGTTAATTCATGGTAAATAAGCTAATAGATTAAATAATATATGGTAATTATGCTAATTCCTTAAATATTGAAAATGATTCTCAGAATCTAGATTAAGAAATCTTAAAGTTAATAAACTTATTTTACTGAAGGCTGAATATAATTTTCAGTATTTATGCTTATTTACTGAATATTGAGAGTAATTCTTAGTAATTAAATAAATAATGTATAATTAATTACTCAGAAATTGATTAATTAAAAAAATTATTATTATATATTGAAATTATAATTTACAGTACCTATATGCTATAGTATAGGCTATTATTATTATAATTCTAGGCATATATACTTATTAAATGCTGAGATTAATATTTGGTACATATAGCTATCTTAGCCATAGCCACTGACACTATAATTTAATAGTATAATAGATTAAATGTTAATAATTATTTCTGTAGTTAATAATAAAATGATAATAATATTTTATAACAATTACATGTATGAAAATGACAATGTATGTAATTATATATGTATGACATTATTCTTACTTAATACTGTCACTAAGAAAGATTCTTAATAAAATTATATTAAATTATAATAATGATTTTCTGTACCAATCATGTTTGTTTGAGACAAGGTCAAGTAGTAAGAAGGATTCCAGTAACCCTAACAATAATATGATTATGTTAGTTTGGTTGGGGTCACATCAAAATGTCACCATGACATTTTTTTTAATAATAAATAAAACTGATTCTGATGTTCATCCATCTAGGAGGACTAATTATTTGTCCATTTAATAATTATACTGATATACATTTGTATATATAAACAAACGTTTGTATTAAAATTAATTTTTTTAGTTATGGATTTGGTGATGTTTTGATGTGGTGAGATTTTGACATGTAACCGTTATTATTATTAAATGGACAAGTATAATTAGTCCCCCTAGACGGATCACGGATGGACATCAGAATCAGTTTTATTTATTATTATAAAAAAAATTATGGTGATGTTATGTCGTGGTGACGTTTTGACATGGTGACGTTTTGACATGACCCCATTAGTTTACTGCAAAGCATAAAAGGTATCAGCTTTTTGAAACTAATAATAATTAATATCTGCAATTTTTTTATAAATTGAATAAAATTTATCATTGCTACTTATGAGTAAACTAAATGTCACCTACATTATGAGGAAAACTTATTAAATAGTTTCATAGTATCTTCGATTTCGTCTTCAAAAGATGTCACGTCAAAACGTCACCACGACAAAACGTCAAAAGACGAGTATAGTTTTACTTATTTTATTCGCATTTTAAAGAAATAACATTATAATAATAGACAGTACGCATTATCAATATACAAGTTATATTATAAATACATTATTTTATTAAAATTAAATACTTACATGAGATAAAAGTGAATATAATTATAATTATTTATAATATAGAACTAAAAATCAATATATTTCGACAAAAACAAATCGGCAAAACTCGCTAAAAAATTGAAAATACGCCTTTTCCATAATTTATATAGCATAAAACAATTTATTTTAATTTTAATTTTTATGTATATAATATTTTGTTCTACTCAAAGATATTTAAATAGGAACTAAACGGTATACACGACAAGCATATTGAATTAATATAAAACTATTTAGAATCAAAGGAATTTTATCATACAGGGTAATGAATAAAAATATATATTATTCATTATTAAATTGTATTTTAGACCATTCGAAAACCAAGAAAGTGATATTTTTAAAGATGAAAATAGCGACAGTGAATCTATAGCCACATTAAAATGAACAATGTTTAAAATAATACTAATGTTTTTTATGGAATTACCTTTTTTCCACTGGGTTTTCCTACTGTTTGCAATGCTTTTTATTAGATTATGAGCATAATCCGTGTTAAAATTGAAGCATATTATGTTATTAAATTTGAAAAAACCCTCCTGTTAATATATTATATTTTTTAGAATAAATATCTTGCAAACAATAAATATTGTTTTATATAACATTTCCTTCATGAGTATCGTTGCAGTTATGGCATATTTAATGTAATAGTGTCCAATGCATAGCAGTTAAAATTGTCATATTACTATATACAATATTATTAAATTATTATAATATACAGTATTACTTTAGATATTTTAATTCATGTCATATATTTAAATCTCCAGCGCATATACACGGTTGTGTTTTCGTGTTATTCTACTTAGAACATTTATAATTTCAATTGTGGAACTGCTTTTATAATAAAAGCGAGTTAAAAACTGACTAATAGGCAATTTATTACGTAACTATTTCCTTTTAACATATATAAGCACCACTAAAGTAAAATACCTAATATGGCGGTTATTAGATTATAATTGAGTAAATTAGCACTATTGCGTATTTTTACAGTTGGCATTGAATTGGAATAAAATCACTCAAGATCCCTTAACTCTTGAACAATCAAGTAAAAAAAGTTAGGTTAAGGATCGCTGGGGTACTCCTGTACCCTAGAAAAAAATTATGCGGACATTGCTTTTATTCGCTGTTTTTTCATGTATGTGCCATTTTTTATGAAAATAAATAAAAATCATTAGTAAGGAAAACTTTATTTGTAGGTAACTAACTTAGTTATATATAACAAATGTTAGAAAAATACAAATACACAGCACATACTTTTTTTAGGAAAAATATGATAGGTAACGTCGTATCATGAAGAATAAACTAGTGATCTTTGATTGCGATGTATACAGCCAGGAGGCTCTGTGCGAGTTCAATCAGGAATAATCGTTTTATGCGTGTTACAAGGTCGTGGCGTAATGTGGATGGACTGAGAGAAACAGAATAAACGCATTGTAGGCTACGATTAATAGGATATTGCAAAACATAGTGAACGGCCATATTCTCGACTTGAGCCGAAAAGAATACCATCTCACTAATTGGTCCATGGTATAGACACCGGTCTTGTGCTTGTTATGTAGTCCAACACGATTTCTGGCTTCTTGGCCTCAGCGACGGTACCGGTGCGACGGAAAGTTGATAGCAGAATGACTACATTGTTTTGCTACTGTCGACCAGCATTTGAGGAGTATTTCGCCTATTTTTTAAAATTGTGCCAGTGAATGTGAGTTGTCGCTTTAGAAGTGCACGATGTAGTGTAATATTATTAGTGAAATAATAGTCTCATGTAATGTGGCGTCCAGTTCCTGTGAACCTTGCCTAGCTTTACGAACGTTTCCAACAAGGCCAACGTATGGCTGAAGATTACACCAGCAAGCAGGCCCATTCTAACAAAATATGTTCCAGTCGCTTTTTGTGTTCCTCAGCCTTTTACATTTTACTGTTGTATTGCAATTGTATTTGTTTATTCTAAATAATATTTTGAATACATTTACAGAAATGTTATATGCTTTTGTTAAGTTTCCATAATAATGGAATCCAGCGATATTTAATTACAGTACAAAGGTAAAATATATTTATAGAAATGTATGTAAATATAATTGTTTTTCTCTTTATCTATAATTACAGTTAGTTTTGCGTAAAGAATACTTCTAGGTATAATAAACAAATTTGCTTCTTTCAAACTATTTCGAAATGAAAACAACGACAATATATTCATATAGGGCTATAACTTATTTCGTCGTCGCATGTGGTATACAGGCGAATCCTACAGAAGCGATTGAGGCATTTATTTTCCAAAAATTGGTCGATTAACGGTTTTGCACCAGTCATTTGGTTGGGACATGAATGAATAGTAGGTATACAATATATTCTTTGCAGGACGATCCTAACCCTATATTTCAATATATCAGAATGCTGTGGACGTGTACACCAGTGGTCATTAACGTGAGTAAATTGTAATAGTCTTGCCAAAACTATGTTTCTGACCAAACTAATTTTCGGATAAAGAACAATGTACATATGGGTTAATGTCAGAGAAAAAAAAGACTTCACAATTAAACTCTGAAGCAGTGTCAAACTTCGGTTTGGGGTACAACACGGCCAGGGTTAATAAGGGAATAAATAGAATCCCTATTACTGTTCGACACTGGTTGTTACTAATGTTTGTTATATAATTGAGATTTATTAGCTTACATACAAAAAACATCGTACCAAAAAAATTACATGTTTAAACATTCTACTAATTAATGATGTACTATAAAGTTTATTATCGCCAAATATACTTCAAAATGAACTAATACAGAAACAAATTAAATTGACATAGCTGAATATATTGCAGGATCATGACATTGTATGCAATAATACAAAAAAGCTTTAATAATCTCGTATAATTATTATTGCATGCGATTAATTTAAGACTTATTTAATGCCTACTACCTATCTACATTACTGTTCCTCAAACGAAAATTGAAAGGTAAAATCCATATTTTTGAAGACATACAACAATAAAACAAAAGGTACCAATAAATATCTTTGGAACGAAATATATTTATGATTGAATAACGCTTACAATAGAGACGCTGCCTTACTTACAAGGAGTTAGAATCTGGATACTCCCATAAAGGATATTTTTATTATACAACAATTAAAAAGAATAAAATCTTTCTCTACATGAATGTGTGAAGAAACAAGGGAGATTGCAACCAATGAGAATTTTTCAGTCACCTGATGAGTAGTTTGTAACTAGATAGCAATGTAAAATAAAACATCTAAACAACAGAACTCCCCCCTCTGAGATTTCTCCTTTCGACAACAGTTATCAAGAACTATCTGACAACACAATGTTTACAATAGGAATTTCAAAAAAAAAACAATGTTAAGAAGCAACAGCATATATATAAAAAAAGAGGAAAACATAGGTTAATCTATCGCATCCTATAGACAAAAGTTTTGTTCATCTCTGTCAATTGCCCATCGAATTTGATTTCGATTTGGATGTCCAGGTCACGCTGAAAAATATACAAAATGGTTGACATAGAAACGATAATGTAAATCTGTCATGAATAATCATAATTACTAATATCTACATTACATATTCACTAGAGTTAAATAAGCATAATTAAGTATATTTAACTAACCCCTCACCACGGAGCAAACCCTACAAACTATATTCACAGACAAGGGTAAGTGTGGATAATGTCTACAAGGATTCCATGTTTAAATAGTACAAAATTGAGAGATATACATAGGCGGAAATCGTATCATTAATACATTATAAAATTTATGTACATAATTATCATTACATAACAGTATACATTATCAAATTTAAATTACTGAAACAGGGATTAAGCCCGATTATGGTGCGTAGAATTTTAGAACGGGTGATACATTTGGGTAGTCAGGTTTGGACGGTACACATACTTGTCGTTCTCTATGAATAATGTATTAACGACAAGTTACGTAGAATGAGTCACCGGGTAAGCAGATGTTAAAAAATTAATTGACTAGACAATAAAATGATTTACAATCTACCCGCATTAATAAACTGTCTCCGAAAAATAAGACACAAATTTCACATAACAAATTTTTTAATAAAAAATTTACGTTATTTCTGGCGTTTGGCTGCATAGAAAAGACCCCATTTAACTCTTCTCCTTTCTTAACTGTGAGGCATTCGTCACCACCAGCATCAACGTAGAACACTGTCTGCTTCCAGTGGGTGTAACACCTTTCGGCAGGGGCTAGAAATTAAAAAAACAAAATAGCATTTATATTATTAGGTTCTATACAAATTTATAGTATTCTAATTAATAAATCATATCAACTGAATATAATAATAGTGTTGCTACTCTTCATTAAATATAAATCCGGACATAGCTTCCTATGAATAGATATATGACTAATATAATATATATTACAAAAAAAATTTAAATATATAATTCAATAAATACAAGTAGTAGTACTACTGTACCCACCCCACCTCCTTCAGCTTGTATTAGTTAAATTACATTTTCTAATAAAAAATATCTAGTATAAACCAAATTTTCAGACGTGTGGCCAGATTGATATTATTTTTTTACACAATGAGTATATTATTGAAACCTATAGTTTTCACTAATTAAACATAAATACAAAAATACTAATAAACTAGTTCTTTCAAAGTGCAAAACACATTTCAACCATAATTTATGAAATGATATCGAGATATTCTGGGTTGTTGTATTCATAGTAAATATTTTCTTCAAATATACAATAGTATTGAAAATTATTTCAAAATAAGTAATTACAATTTAGACAATTATTGAAAAGCTAAGTAAGAATAATTAATTCCAATAAATAATTTACTTTACAATATTATAGGCAACATCCGTAAGTTATACTACTATCAAATAGCACATCAATTTTGTACATTATGGAGTAGCTTTCCAAGGCAAATTGAAAGATAAATAAATTGATCTCTAAATAGATACTCGGTTATTTGCCTCTGCAACCACTTGCGTCTACATAAGTCGAGTTTAATGCCAATACTATAGCTTAAAAATTCAGTTAAATGCCCAAAAAATAATTACCAGGAAGTAGTACTTTATTTACATGTTAGTGAATTACAAATACATCACCAAATTTTCCAGTTATTCTACAGAAATATATGCAATCTAAAGTGCATTACAAATTAGATAAGTACTGTCCTGTGTGTCAATTAGACCTCCTGTTGGTACTTCTACTCTAGGTTTTGAGAATAAAGATAATTAATTATTGTTAATTATTATTTACACTGTTGACTAATTACATTTACTTGTATTATTAATTTTAAAATTTTACTAACTATAAACACATACCAGTTGAGAAACCAATTTTTTTGTGACACTTGGTGAACTCAATATTAAAGAATGTCACCAAGGCCTGCATGTAGTCGTTCCGTTTGAAGGAGAGAGCGAAGGGGGAGGTAAAACTGAGATCATCTAGAGTAACTGTATACATGTCCACCTCCTTGATGAGGCAATAGTTGGAGACCAACTGGTTGGGATCCACCACGTCGACCAGCGGCTCTGAGATGGCCACCTTGCGGATGCAACTCATGTCGAAGCCATATACACGATCCCAGACTAAATTTCAGGAATGAAGATTAGTGAGTGACAGTGTGGGTGGGAGACACGTTTCAGTAACACTTGTTAATTCGTTATTAATCGAGAAGTTCAAGTATCAATAAAATTTTCTATGATTATTACATGGTTCCTATGCAATTTCAACAAAACAATTGCTTGACTTTTCCAAGTTTTTTAGACATTTTCAAAAATCTACATACCTTAATTATGAATTTTTCAATAAAGTACATAGTATGTACCTATTGCGATTTCTGATTATTTAATTATAAAATACATAGAATAAGGTTGTGCAACATGTGATCAACTAATAATTTCAATCTCAACGTATTAAGGGAAAAGGTAGTAACTGAACTAAAATGAGCATACATTTTTCTATATTTTAGTACCAAAAATACAGGAGGAAATTAAAGACTTACAAAATGGTTGCTGGTTGAAACTAGTATAAAATTAACGTAAGAGAAGAAATGTAGTTTCTGTTACCGCGACTAGTTGAAAGTAAAGGAAAATGATGTATAATACCTGTGAACGGTATAGTATTGCACATGTTAGTATAGGTCACGACCTTAAACGCGATTAAAACACTTGGTTTGGTAGTCATAGGAATTGAATGCCCTTTGATAACTAACTTGATAATACATTGACAAGAGCTTTATTTCTGAAAGGCCTTTTTAAATACTAAGTATAAATATAAGTATAAAGTATAAAATATAAGTATAAACGTTGTATTTTATCAAATTATTATAAAAACACACATTTAAAAAAAGATTCCCTGGCACTTTTGATGAAAAACCTCAATTTCACCAATATCCCGACTTTTCCAGGTATTCCAGAAGAGTAGGAACCATGTTATCATTCAAGTTAAAATAAAAAGCATCAAAATCACGATGAAAATATACAAGAGATCTACTAAAAAGATTATTCAAGGATATTATTTTGTAAAAATGTTTGTGCCTTCATATCAAGTTATAGTAGTAGAAACTGAATAACATAATTTTGTTGTGAATAAACCAAAAAAATTGTGATGATGTCCACAGGCTGATTCCCAATTTTGATATTTGATCATAATTGAAGGAAAGTAACACACAACAATAGTATATAAGAATATAACCAGTTGAACATAAAATATATACATAGGATTAATTTTTGTAATGTATTCACAAAAAATAACTAGCTCGATTAAGTTTTCGATAATAGAAAACCATTCTATCCGATTGATTTATGAATAACAATTTAAATAAATTAGAATATTGGTCTAATAAACTTTATAACTACCAATTTTATTAAATAAAATAAAAATCATAATGAATTCTATTGAGAAATCTGCTTAAAGATAAGGTATTTTATTATATAGAATGATTATAAAAAATATACACAAGATACAAATAAAATATACAGCTAGACAAAGTAGATTTATCGTCGTAATACTAGTTAGTTTGTGTAACTGTTTTATTAATACGTAATATAGTAGACTCTTTGGGTGAAATAAAATATGAAAAGGAACAATGAAGATGTTATAGTTGATAATTGAACATGACCGAAACATCAATTATCACTTTAGTGCACAAATACATTAGTCAGTATATACAAACGAGAAATAAAATACTTGTTAATTTAGGGCACTAGGTTAAGAACTTATATATTACAAAATTTGCTTAGAAAAATTGACTCGAAGAAATAAGAAAAATGGCTTAAGTTACTCTGGTTTTGGACGCTATCATTGACAACGCTGGAGCTCAATGATAATCTCACAGAACCCGGGAAACTGAGAATATACATCTAACAGAAGCGTTAAACAATAACAGGTATGTAGATTAACATATTTAGTACAAGTATTATTACATCATTATTTGAAGCGTATTTGAAATAAATTTTCAGAGATAATTTTGTATTGTTAAAAAAAAGTTGTTATAATTTAATAACATAGGAAACAATTATTATATATAAAAACACAGCGGAAAATAAATATACTAAATTAAACGATATCTGATAACGTACAAAGCGTATAAGCTCAATTTGATCTATTTTGAAGGTTGAATATTACACTCCATTACTTTAAATAATCATGTTTAATATAAGTTTGAAACACTGTACGAATTTTGTTCATATAATTTCGGTAGAATTACAAGGAACTGATTTAATTAGATAAATACTCCAGTTTCATACTCCTATAGTATTTCATACATAGACAGCTAGCTACCAGCTGATATGTATTTTGAAAAGCAGTAAAAATTGAAATAAATTGTGCACGAACCAAAATACAGTAGCTAGAATTATTTTTTTACTCACAGTTGATCTTTTCATCTTTGTATTGCCTGTCTTCAATGGCACACACATAAAGAGTGGCCCTGTCGGGCAAAATAAGACCGCCTTCATTCTACGGATGAGATCAGTAAACAAATGAAATAGTAAACAACAGTCAAACTCTGTCACAAAAGTAATACCATTTATAATTTTGAAATTAAAAATATATTCATACTAGATTTAATTAAATTTATACAAATATCATGCGTTTAGAACAGTATATAATTTTTATTGTTATAAGTAATACACAATGACTAACAAAATTATCATATAATTAAATAAGTTATAACGTCATACTCGTTTTATAACATCTAATTATAATATTCGTCCGCAAAAAACCATTATAACTTAAAAACTGATTCACAAAGAATATATATACATCATATTCATACAGTTTAAATATTTTATAACAACGTCAATGGTATTAGTGTGAATTCACATTATTATATATTATAGACTAAGATAAATACACCGTTGCAAATAAAAGAGGAATTCTTTACATACCAGCCACTTGTCACGGGCGAAGATAACGGTGTTGAGCATAGACTCATAAAAGAGACAATAACCCATCCATTCACTGACGATAATGTCCACTTTTTCAATTCCCTCTGGAAGTGATACTTCTTCCACCTTCCCCTTAATCAGTGTGATAACTAAATAGATAAAATGGACCAAAATAAATGTATATACAAAATAATTATTGATATTGAAGTTTGATTCAATAATATATAAAAAGCAAAGGTCAGCCAAAAGGTAAGTTAAATATTGCTACAATAAAGGTTTGCCCTGAGAGTTAGCATTCCAGTCTTAAATAATGTACAATCTATCATATCTAAGGCCTACTAAAGACCCACTAGGTGGAATCTACATTAACAAATTAATAGAATATGATTATATTAAATATATATTTTACCAACGCGTCCATTCAATTTATGTGTTAAAAATGTATTTACTATCTAAGTATTTATAATTTTAGGAATGTAATATAACTAAAATTTCTAACTATATTCAAATAAATATAAATTAAAATAGTAGTGTATGTATTGATGTTATCCTATTAATATTGTTAGAAATCAACGTATCAAAAGTCGTAAAAACTAATAATAATTTGCCTAACAGAAAACATTAAAACGTATTAATCGGTGTCTGACTTAATAAAATGGCATATATAAACTTTTTAAAATTTATTAATTATACATAGTTATCAATAGATAGTATTTAAGCTCAGAAAATAATGACAGCTATCACAACAATTAGTAATAAAAATAGATATAGCCAAAAGATAAACTAAAACAGATAGAACATTTTATGATTGCAATTTACCTATGGACAAATAAAAGACATTTGATGATCGTTATTTAGAGCAGGGTTCATACCATTTCATAACAAGCAAATTAAAGATTTTTCTAATCAAAAATTCATTTTTGTATATATTGATATATTTCAAGTTTAAATAGAATGATCCAATAAAAATATTTTAAAATATAATAAGTAAAAAATATATCATTGAATAAAATTGTGCAGGAGTCATTAAACAGTGGCTTGTCCTCTAAATGAAGTTGGCCCTAAAGACAACTAAATCCATCCAAAATGCATTATTATAATGCTCACCGTCTTCAAATCCATTGGCTTTTACAATTTCTTGTGCGTGATCGATAATATTAGAGCACTCAATCTGGAAAGGAGATTAATTGAAACGATTATCAACAGAACGGCACTTTTGAGATATTTAAAAAATACTTTTCATAGCATATATATTTCCAAAACACTTACCCCAATGACCTTCCTAGCTCCTGCTTTGGCAGCAAACATGCAAAGAATACCAGTGCCACATCCAATATCGAGAACAACTTTGTCTTTTATCAAATGTTTGTTATGATACATTGCATTTCTGTATGTCAGTGTGCGAACTTCATCTTTTAACATTTCCTAAAATATTGTAATATACAAATTAATAAATAATATGCCTTAGAAATAAAAATAACACAAAACAAAAAAATTATTAGAAGTTGTAGGAATTAATGCATTACATCATCACTATTTCCATAATTTCATTGAGAATGTCTTGAACAGGGTTCATAACAGTTAGACAAAATCAGTTTCCCTGACATTTTTTACAGCCACCTTATATAGATACCGGTTATGCTTTCACAAATGCATGATTTTATTTTTTTAAATTCGACAATTTATCACTTTTTTCACTTAATATAAAAAATTTCCCTGACACTGGTCAAATTCCCTGACTTTCCAGATTCCCTGACACGTTATGAACCCTGTTGAATGTAATACAAAAAGATGCACGATGAAATATCGAATGTGAAATAGACAACAACCATTAATTTTTTAAATAAAATTTACATACATGTAAAAGAAGTTAAAAAAGATCCCCAATAACAACAATTGCAAGAAAGCAAATACTGTTATATTTAATAAAGACTAAATGAAGTTTTTAATGTTTATATTTATTAAATTGTGCATTTTAAGAACTAAATTACAAAAAACAAATATTTGTTTCAGTTGAATTATGTTAAACTAACCTCATGTATTCCAAAGTGCGCATATGAATCGAAGTAATAATCCTTTGAAGTCATTTCGCCTGCAACTGGTTTGTCCCCACATCCATTAACATTGTTGGCAGCCATCTCGCTATGTGTTGAAAAAATAGGACAATATATTTTATAATAAAGATATCATGCTATGCATGCATACAGTAATAAATGTAAAAACATGACCTACTATATATATATATCATATGAGAAATAAAATAAATTTATACGGAAGCATTTTTTATATATAGAATTTGACAAATATCAAAATGAAACATGTTATTATATACCTATATATAAATACAAGGAAGCAAGTAAAAGTTAAACAATAATAAACTCTTCTCAGATTTTTAACAAAAATTAATAACGGAAGCTCTAATAGTTATGGTTATATTATGTACAATAAACTGGCAATTTACATGAAACATGATAATAATATAAATACAAGGGAGCAAGTTAAAGTTGAACAATAATAAACTCTTCTCAGAATTTAAAAAAATAATAATAATGGAAGCTGTAATAGGATGGTGATATGTACAATAAACATGCAATTTACATGAAACATGATCATATTATAAATACACTATGTACACAATGTACAATGGAGCAAGTAAAAGTTAAACAATAATAAACTCATCTCAGATATTCTCCACAAATAAATAACGGAAGCTCTAATGGAATGATGGTATTAAATTCCCACAGTTCTTTACACATCTAGATTTTCTTCCTTTTAGCAGCCAGACGTTTTAATAACTTGTGATGATGTTTCTTTCTAGCTTTAATGGCGGCCATCATTAATAGGTGCTTTTC
>JAUZND010040667.1:0-21073 GCA_034780555.1 Coelogynopora nodosa
CGCACAAATACGACCGTTCGTGTCAAGAGCTTGGAGCAGAATGAATTTAAACAGTGAAGTCGTCTCTATTTATACAAAAACAAAACAAAAAAGGGGGGGGGGGTCCATGACTCATAAATCTATTTATAACTGCGGCAGAATCGACCCTTCCTATACTACTAATTATGTTACACACAACTCAGGATAATTATTCTAATTGTATTTTCTCGAGTGGCTTACTACTAACTTGCTTATAATTGTTATTTTTTAAACTCACTTATTAATTGTTATTATATTTATATAAATAATAAATAGTTTTTTTTTTACTATTTAACATCATATTCATGCCACATTTTATCTGTGCCACTCATAGACTCAACTCACAAATAAATTAAATATGCTACAATACAAACCTTACTTTTTCTCAGTCTTAAGGCCGGAAGGTGCAATAATCAGCATTGTCGGTTGCGTTTCAGTTGCAAGTCAATCATATAGTTTTTAGTTATGTGAAAGTGTGAAACTGAGGGATTTTGTTTTAATTGTCAGGAGAAAAATTGTAATCAATTGAATACACTGTGTATGTAAATCAAGAAAAAGGTAAACGAGTTGCTAGTCTATGACATATTTGAAGAAGAATATTTATGACAGCTGAGTGTTTGAAAAGATAATAAAACAATGTTTTCAGATTTATTTTAAAGTAACTGATTAATGTCACCACTGTTGACATGTGCAAAAACATTTAATTTCAAATGATAGAACCTTTAACAGCAAGTTCAATGAGGCACAAGGATTGCTTGACAGTTTCTTTTCGTAAAATATCACCAATCGCCAAATACCCGAACTGTATTAGAAATGTTGACAACTGATTATTTTAATTCAAACTTAATCCCTTTTATATTATAAGTAGAAGAATTTTATTCAATAATATTAATTTGCAATTCTTTGCAAAAAGCAACATATATATTTGAAATGTTTCTCCGAATGCTTAATTATATATTTTTATATTATATTAGATATTAGAAATTCAATGCGAAATAAAATAAAACCTTTTGAAAAAAACTGAAGAAATAAATCTAAAAAATATGTTAAAATATTAATTTAATAAAAAAATACTTTGAGAACTAAATGATAATTATTTAAAATAGATGACGCAAGAATCTATAATGATAACTGCAATATATTTTGATCATCTAATATTCTTAAAACATCAATTAAAAAATAATTTGATGAAATAATTTAGAAAGCGAAGTGAATTAATTAATTCAATTATAATACTTTTAGACCAAAATGATAACTACTTTATAACATACTTGATGCCAGAATCATAAATATTCATATATATTTGTATGTTCGGTTTTGCAAGCTATTTCACTAAGTATTTATTAGTTTGATAATAAACTTTATAATGCTAATTAAAATATTTAATATTAAAAAGATAATTAATACAGAAATGATTAGAGTAGTTCAATAAAGATACACAAAATAATCAGTATAATATGTTCAATATTTTAAATTTTATTGTTTTAATTATATGCTAAACTTATTGTTATACATATATAAAAAAGGAATGAATAGTGAAAACAAATATTGAAATATTTTAAAGTATTATTTTTTATACAATATTATACAATTATTAAAATATAAAAATATAAATATAAACATTATAAAACCAATTAGTTCAATCAATCTAATTTAACTGAATTTTTTACTTTTAAATAGTTTAACAAAATGTTATACAGTAATTACAAATTTGTATGTAAATGATTAATTCACATATCATTGGTGGTAAAATTAACTTCGACAATGTTTAATATAAAAATGTTAACAATGAAAAATGATAATAATTTTTACTTATTTTTTTAACTCGTGAATACATTTTTTAAAGTTCTAACATAAGCCACAATAAATTATTTTATGTTTTTCATCTATATTTTCTAAATGTTTGATCTTTATTTGTAACAATTGAATCTGATAAAACAGTTTTGTTCAGCTGCAGTAAAAGCAAACAAAAAATAAAAATTACATTTTATCTAAAGATATGCAAATTTTGGAAGCAAAACATGGACAGTATGTTGGAATGCAAACTCAATTGCTTGAAGCAGAAATCTAATTCCGACATAAACAAAATTTATTTGGTTACATATTATGCAAAATGTTAACAAAGCAGTTCTTAAACAGTTTACACTGACAGCAATACTTTGTTATGACCCAAAGAATTCACTTCTAACTCTCAATGTTTGACATGTCCTTTATAGCACCACGTAGCAGTTTCATATTATTATCAAATGCTTTGTTGTATATTTATAACAAGTATTATAGAGTTTTATTAAAAAGTTGGAAACTACATATATACTCGTTTGTAATATATTGTAAGTATTTCTTCAAAAGATAAGACAGCACGCATCGTTTAACAACTATAAGGTATTATAGAACTCTTACAAAAAACTAAAATTTATATTAGAATAAAAATGTTAGACACTAATTAAGCGTCAGAAATAACATCCCACTCAAAAATTAGTTTAATATACAGAATAAATTTTACACTTTGAAAATACAACTTCTCATATGGCAATAATTGAATTTTTTTCGGTTTAATATGATTGGAAACAACTCTATTAGCAACAAGATTAAACAACTTACGTTGACAGTTTTCTATTGTTGCCATATACTTGAATACAGAAAAACATTGAAGCAATATATATTTATAAACCATCAGATATACACATATGTTACCTCTCATTGTAAAAGAACGGTTGATTAAACATGAAGACAGATAACTAATTTTTGCATAATATATTAATTGGCGATTACGAAAATTAACACAATCCTTCTTTATACTCATAGATTATTAAAGATAGCGTTGGCACAATACGTGATTTATGCATATACAAGTGTAAACATAAATTGGTTGTTGTAACTTTCTAACAACATAATATTTAATATTTTGAAACAATATTGGCGAACAGAATATAATAAACTTAAACAGATACACATTATTTATTAATTAGTTAAAAAAATATTTATTATTCTTCGCTAATCTTTATTTACAGTATTATAGCATAATGTTTGTGACTAGCCATCATTTTATTAACCAATTATGTTAAATAAGTATTAAATCAATTACGTTATGTATATTAGTAAAATCTAATTGACCTAACAGATTTTGCAATAAACTTTATAGTTTGAGCTTTTTATATTATAAAAAAAATTATTGACACATTATTGCGAACTGTGACACAACTGTGACGTAACTTGAACATTCTATTTTAATACAAACATATTGGAATCAAAATAAAATAGTTAAAATTATTGAAATTTTTTATTTTATTGTGGTTATTCTTTTGCATTCCTCATAAGTGAACATTACCTGTCTTTTATTTATCAAGATCCGCTATATTTGAAAAACTATTTATATATTTTGAAATTATTGGAATCAGAGCAAATTCTAAATAATTAATAAAACAAATCTACTATAATCCGTTATTACATTATAGTCAATCCCTCAGAAATTATTTTCCGAAACAGAACAGAGTAAACGCTTCGCCAAAGGAAATCATGATCTATTAAAATTATTTGAAATATATAAAATAATAATATTAAAATAAATGTATTAATAATATATTACATTATATAAATAAATAAATAACAATTTTAATTAATTAATTTTGAAATGAGATTTATTAAAAAAATTATATTTTTTATGTGACTATTTAAAGTAAATGGAATTAATACAATTTTTAAAGGCAATTTAAAATTTGATACGATTGACAATTTTCTCTATTAAATTTATTCAGCAAAAATTCGATCATATTGTTTTTGATCTTATTTTATGAGTATTATATGTTTAAAAAATATACATATAATTAATTTAATATGCATAAATTGGTTAAACATTTAAAACATAAGTAGAATAAATGAGGTTTTAATGAGGCAAGGGGAGAATGAAGATTATGGGAGTGGTTTCGTATCAACATCTTCTTACTGCTAATATTTCTTTCTATTATGCATATCTATATTTGAGTATTCAGAACATTATCAAGCTTACAACCTTTATTTCTTACCTACTTTAATTTCCTTAAAATAGGCATTAATTGCCATGAAGCATCAGTAAGATTTAAAAGTACAAAATTGTATTATGAAAAAGATTGAGAATAACTGACAATTATATCAATTTATAATAATCGGGGGGTCGATTTTTTAATTTTTTGTTTTAATTAATTTATCTATTCATATATAGTTTTATTATAACTAGAGATGTATTAATAATATAAAAAGTACAAAATTAGATTATATTTAACATTATTATTAAACAAAATCGATGTTCAAAGAAGACGATATATTATTAAAAAACTATTTAGCCAAATGAGCTACGAAGAAAGATTCATAAGCTTAATTTTATAAACTAATTTGTAATATTTTATCTATTTCAATACATTTCGGATTTTACAGATAAATTTCCGATTATGGTAAACATTTTGAAACGTATATACATTTTTTAAAAATCATCCTGTGGATAAATCGATCATCTACTATTTTGAAACGTTTATATTACATGAACTTTTTAATGCAATATAATTAGTGTTTTTTAAACTAAATAATATAGTAGCAAATTGTGGTGCGCCAGAGATGCACAACACATGAATTGTATACAGAGCAACCATGACGAGCCTTTATGAAAAAAAAATAATAATGGAGAAGCAGGGGACGACTGAAAAGGGTTATTAAGATGGAAGGATCGAGCATAGAACGATGTGTGCCCAGCAGGAGCGGGCCGGGAGAGGGCCGTACCTATCCGAGCTGGCAGGCAATTGGTCGTGTGGTGTCGAGAAAGCGAATGTGACATTGCATTGATCATACTCTTTTGTTGTATATTTTGTTGCATGGAATACATTAGGATAAAACAAAGTTAAAGCAAGGTTTTTAATATTAATTATTATTACTTTTTAAGATTAACGTTATGATTTAATAATTTTAACATTGTTACACTTATTTAGTAAAACTTTCATGTATAAAATCATCATGATCATAACATTTTTAATTACTATTATTTATTATTTACTGATGTAAAATATGATAATATGATAAAACTTGAAGATTTTAAGTTCTTACAAATTAAACTTTATTATTTAGTGTTGTGTTGCATATAATGTTAACTTCTTACAACCATAATAAATTAGATTCAATTGAATTAAATTACGTATTTACACTTGTATAAAAATATAAAAGTTTAACTGCAATAGTAAATATTTTAATAGTAAATTATTTTATAACATTGATCAATTGAGATTGTTTTCACAAAAATCTTTTCGGAATATTGTGAACACATACGAAGAAAATGTTACTGAATTATTGAAGCATGTCTTATTTTATAGTTCAATGATGGCAACTATATTATTTTCTACAGTGTTTGTAATAAATAATATATGTTTACTCCAATCAATTAGCCGTTGTCTAATAACGTGTCATGTTAATGAATGATATGTTTAGTTATAGTAAAATGTTTCCTATTTATTCAATGTAACTATCTATAATATTATGTAATAACTTTGTCACAGATAACTATAAAACCAACAGCATCGGTTAAAATAGTTAAGATATCTGTTAGTAGATTAGAGTCTCTAAATCGATAATACTTTTTTAACTTATAATATACAAGATTTAGTCTCATTTCATTTGTGTATAAATGATGGAAATAGGGGCGCTCAACTTTAAAAATAATATAATAGGAGTAATATTGCGTATACAGTCATATTCAAAAATATATAAATAATTCAACAGACAAACATTTCAGATAAAATATATTAAAAGACAAAATTTTTGCTAATTATATGAAATTAAAAAACGGTAAAATATATAAAAGCACGTACCATGTTTCTTCAGAGTTGTTACCTGCTTTAAAGATAACCACAATTTAAGTAATCTGAGTTGATTTGAAGGGGAAAAGTTAAAGTGATATCAACATTTTACAATATATCCTACAAAGTACACAAATGCAAGGTGTACATATTATATTGACATCTAGAATAAGTTTCACGTACACAGATACATAAAGAACTGATTTAGAATTGTAATGAAAATGCCGCCTACTTTAAAAAGAGCATAATCACATGCGCGTCTATTTTTGTGAATATGAATGAATGAATAATTATTGTTATTCACGACCACTCATTTTCTACCGACGTTAGCTTCTTAATTAATTAATACGCTTTCATGTATTATGTTTTGTGAAATTATATTTTCAATATTGTTTGTTATAATAATGTTTTCCATTCAGTATCATACATTATAAGTATATACAATAAATATAGAGCTAGTATATATTATATATGAATAGGTTTTAGATAGTAGGTTGATAAATTAAAAGACTTCAAAAACACAAGAGCAATTTGATTCAAGTTATCTTCGATTAAATAGGAGGTAAATGTGGCGCAAATTATAAGTTATACAATATATTCAGTACATCTAATCGATTTATACTTTTTGACAATATGGTACATCTATAGTATAATTATATATCGTTTAATGGTAAAATAAAATAGTAACATGTACATATATGGTAAACAACTTTTTGAGATGTACATAATACATAATGTCTTGTTCTGACTCACAATGTAAGTCTGTAAATACGATTATGTTTCCCCATGTTTAACACTTTTGCTACAATACAGATTCCAATTCCACCAATTAATTGTATCAGTTCTAACCGATATTTTTTGTTAACTATTTGGATGAAAATTCATAGTAACATTATTTTTATAAAATATTAGTATCACACATATACGTTTATATTTACCATGATACAGTAGAAGAAATGGATGCACAAGTTTTATGCAGTTTTTCAATGATCCACCATTATTAAAGTTACTTTCAACGAAATTATAATTTTAGTCAAACAAGTTATCCAGAACCCATTCATTAAAATAAGCTGGTCATAATTAATTAAGGACAGGTGCGATTGAAAAAATACAAATTTAATAAAATACATTAGAATACATGTATCTCATTGTAACGATACAATAGTCTTTCCCCCCTTAATTTCCCTGTATCATCGAATGAAGAGTATATAGTTTGTCGGAAGCATGCTTGACCATCTTAATATAATCATCTGTAGATACTAAGTGGTATTTCAGTAGTTGTCATTCACAAGTTGTCTTTCAGTAATGTATTTTCATCCATTCATGGTAAATTGATCTTAAAAGCCAACTTAAAATGTGCATGTTCAACTTGTAATGATAATGTAAGAAAGTATGTCAAAGATGTAAATATTTATACGATACATCGTATAAGTTTAATTTATATATTTGTTATTTGCATGTATTATTCTATCCCTTGGAGGCTTAACTTTTATGTCATGTGTTAAACCACCTGTTACATATTAATCTAAAATGACGTACTCTGTCTACATGTTGAATATGAAACTTGAATGGTCAAAAATAGCCCAAAATATGTTCATGAAGATATAATAATTAATAGATAATATTCAATTGATTAAATTGTTATGATTGTATTTAACACTTTTACTATTTAATGTTTTTAAACATTAATTTATTCATAAAATTTAAATATTAAGATTACGTTTACAATCAAAAGTTCTATATATTGTAATCGTAAAATTATCAGTATATATTGTAAAGAGACATTACAATATGAATTGGACTTAGTCGTGATTTATTTGAATATAAAAAAATAGCATTCGATTAATATAATGATAATGCCAAAAATATTACTAACTAATTGGAAATGATTACACGCTTGAAGTTTAACTATTCTTTACTAAAACTGAATAAAATAAAATAAGATAATGGCGCAATTTATTTGTAATAATTACATGAAAGATTTTATTTGACCAATTTATATTAAAATAACGTCAAAATTATAATGACGTTGTAAATGTAATCAAATTCTATTTTATTTAAACATATTATAATTAATGTGTAACTAAAATAATAAAGCTGATTTTATAAAATATTGAATTGCAGCAATCAGTAAAGAATTTAAGGGCTAATATAATATTGAATGATAAATATTCTATTTCTGCAAAGCTATGCCAAATGTTAAAAATTAAACAAGATAAAAAAATTATATTGAAATTATATTATAGTGTATTCCTAAAAATTAATATGTGTGGTAAGGACAGATGTACACAGCTGTTGTAATTATGGTACTTGGGAAATAATGAATCTTAGCAATGTTTCGCTAACAAATGTTACCGTTACAATTAGTAATATAGTAATTTAATTTTGATGTCCAAATAATCTAATCCATAAAATAATCCGAATGTCTTTAACTATAAATGGATTCCTTAATTGATTAAATAATTTAAATTTGTACTTCCGTGAAAGGTGGGATTATCGGTCGTTCCACGTAAACCTGGACAAAACAGAGAAAATTGAATTTTGTTGAGTTAAAAAATATTACAGTGAAATCATAGATGTGCAATATATATTAAATAGCTATATATTTCGTGCTTCATTTCCTGTATTTGTTGGATTTTTCAAATGATAGATTACACTATTATTGTGAAAATAATCATTTCCTATGTATTTGTTCTACAATAGTTTTAAATTTGTTTAATTTATGTTAATTGTATAATTTTTTATTTCTAATATATTTTTGTAACGTATTGTATATTTTGTATGTAATTACCGCTACCGAAAACTTAGTAAATATTTCATAAAAGTGTAAATAGTATTAAGATTTGAAACATTCACGGTGGTTACACAAAATTATTAAAAAAATATTTTTTTTAGATTAATATATTACAAATTTATTATCAAACAATATTATTATTATATCTCAAAAAATACTATTTAAATATATAAAACAATCATATATACATTAATAGCTATTATATTTATAACTATTATTTATATATAATTACAAATTTGCATTTCATTTAAAAAAATTAAAATGTCAAATTTATGATGTACTTGAACAACTTAAAATATATTACAATCTATGGTGTACAATATATCGTTTTGTATTGTAGTAACAATGACAAGAAGAATAATACAAAAAGAATATGGACAACAGAACAAAGATAATGTATAATTTCAAGAAAAATATAAAATTACTCAGAAAAATTAAAATACATACTAAATCAAAATAGCAAATCGTAAAGTAAAATTAAATGAGTCAAAGTTTGGCAATTATACAGCAAAAAAAAGCAAAGCAAGTTTACCTTCTTACTAGATCCAATACAGTTTTTATTCTATGTAAACCGAAGTCAATTGTCAACCTACGTTTATGTAAATAACCAAAAACAGTCAACCGGAACAGTATACTGTCAAACAAATTGATATTTTTTTAAATCGTCAAGAACCATAAAACAATAAATCGAGAATAAAAATAAATCCGCAATAATGAAATAGTTGAAAAATATATAAAAACGCCCGTTTCGATCTCGGATCTACTAAACATCATTTTACAATAATTTAGGATATTCTTCTTATTCATAGTTTTATGGTAGGTTATATTTTAGTTCAATTATAATAAAGCGCATTATCATTATACTGCGCTACAAAATTATACGTATTTATCTAAGTTATTATGATAATCAACTCCGAAATATGAAGTGATCCAATTAACATGATGAAAATATATTTTTGGCATCATTTATTGTTCATAGGTTTATCCGTGCAATTGTTCACAACTGTAACTTAATTAATAGTTATGTATAACATTGCAATTAATATATGACTGGTAAAAGCAAGTAAATTTATTTTAGTGAAACAAACCTGAAAAATAACTACATAACATTGAAATTGTTAAGGCTTTTTCTGTATAGAAAACAATTGAAAATGTAAAATTATTTGTGCATCCTTAAAACAAACGTATAATATAACTTACATAACAAACATAAATCAGAACACGTTAATTTTTGGAAATAATACATGTTCTTAATTTTATTATTACAATATACGGATTCTAAATAGTATGGAAATAAAAGCACTTTTTTGTTTTTACTGTTGTAACTATTGTGTTATATTTTATTGTATTAATAATTTTTTTATAACTTGATAACATTAATAAACATTATATTTTGTTTAAGCTTGAAAACATAACTATATATATATACTTTAAGATCTATAAGTAAGTACAACATACACAAAATAAATAAAATTGACGATACAATTAACAATAAATATATGACTGATCGACTTTTCTAGAAATTTAGTATATGACAGCTATAACTATATAATAATATATACTTCGGTGGAGGAATAATTTACACATTGAGAATTTTGTGATGTAATCAACAGATTTGGTATATTTTACCAATATATATAATAAAGAATACTGGGCAACTCAATGCGGCTAATAAATGTATAGATGTAGATAGATATATAATATAAAAATCGCTGATACAAAAAGTTTACAATTGAAAAATTTTAAAAATAGCTTCTAGAGAAAAATATTAATATTATGGTTATTTCAATACATATTGAATTAATTAACAATAAAAATGTTTTAGATACCAAAAAAGTATTTCTCAATAAATAAAAATACAACAAATTCATAAAAGTTAAAATGTAAGTATTTCATTGCCGGTTTAGCGAGAAATTCGACATTGGTAGTTTTTTAAAGGGTAATATGGTTGTTAACTAAATTTTTAACATTGTAGTTGATGATTATATGAAGTATTATTCTGAATTCATAAACGTTCACTTTAAAAATCGTAAAATATCGTAAGATATTGTAAAAATTTATAATAGCAATTTTCTAGATAGGCCATCGTTGAAAAATTTTATTTTTAACGTTTTTGAAATAAGCCTAATGATATTAATATAAAAGATTAATTACTATATATAAAGATATTTTACGATAATTCAAGTTTATCTAAAAAAAATATTTTTTTATAACAATATTTTAAAAAGGGATAATAAGAGCTATAATTGAAACAATTAATTATAAAAAATGTTTATATTCAACACATTAAAGATAATAAAAAAATGCAAATATTTGGAGGATTTTTTTTGGAGGATAATTATTTTGTTGTTATGTTGACTATTGTAAAAATAAATAAAATAGATTTTAAAGTTATTGTTCAAATTTTTCCAATTTAACATTTTTGAATCTAGTATACCAGAAATAATCAAAAACATTTCAAAATCAAAAATACGGACGTATAGTAGATAGTATTCAATGCTCTAATTAAAATAATAATAACATTTTTTTTTTGCTTAAATTAATTTTGAATATCGAAGTCTTATTAAAAGCATAATAAACTTGAGTATATTTACTTACATTTCATGTCCTTCTATGATCTTTTATTAAACTTTATTAACCAGAGCGCAATAAAAGTATTAAATTTAATGCAATTTAATAATTTCGACTTGCTTCCCTTATCCTACGCTTAGAAATACTAATTAATATACGCTCCGTCAACATTGCAAATAACGGATTACATTTTAAAGTAATTATCTACATTCGGATCTGAGAAAATATATTTAAATTAAAAAAAATTGAATTAACGAAAAACATTCAACTGTCATAGTTTGACATTATGACAACTTCTACATAAAATATGTGTTTTATAGATAATTCAAGTTAATGAGATATTAATTTATGCTTATTGTGTAGCTACGCAAAACAAATTTGAATTTAAAAATCTTGATTAAATTAAGTGAATTCTATATTTTGTATATTAATGTGATCTCAATAACAACTGTATAATTTAAATAATTTTAAACGTATGACTTAAAAATTAACTTGATAAATCTGCTGTACTCAGTTGAAAGAAAAACACACTTTAAAATAATAATATTGTAAACGTAATCAATTTTTTTGTAAATACAATTTAAATATACATTCGAATGTTAGTCTATAGTACTAGTGGACCTGTGAGTGATTCAAACCTATACAAATGGTCTCTTTTCTAAATAAATGGTATAACAGTTGAAAAGGGGCATCAAATTCAGAATAATGACTGCTTTTACTTTTATATCTATCTATTTTTTGGATATAGACAAAATACATACTTACTTTTTAATATAGAAATTAACTGATTTTATTATTGTTTAACATTATATCCCGCAATTTTTTTTTTAATATTCAACTTATCAAATAATATTTAAAAAAAGTTAATAGTAAAGAGGTTGAATAGTAAATAAAAATTCTAATAATATAATTAAGTATTTGATATAGTTTTGTATATTTATATATATAATATTTTATTATATTTTACTAACTTTAATTTATGCTTGGAATTTATTGATATTTTTATTCTTGTTATTATATATATCTATATTATAAATATTTATTTATTTTACATTTATGACATTAATAAATCCTTATGAATATTGAAATGATAATTATATGGTACTTAGTATTTACATTGCAATAGTTCCTTTAGAAACATTAATCATTAAAATATGACAGAATAATAACTATTTTTATTACATTTTATAATTTTCCTAATTAACACGATAAATGTTGTTTATGCATGTCGTTTTTGTTTTTAAAGTATTTTGTCGAGATGTAAAAAACAAATAAAAAAATGTTATCCAAATATTACATAATATGATAGATAATTAGAATGTAGTTATTATATTCATAATGTGTCTGTCATTTATGCTATCAAGATCATATTGTATTCTGTTGCAACGGGCCATGGACTTAATAACCAAAAATCTACATGTTTTATCTTTTTTGCTTTAAAATTAGTAACATATTGAATAATCAACTAAGTGACAGCTGAAATATTTTGTAAACATGTTTTTTATTAATATTTAAATATTAAATATTTAAAATTTTAATTTTGACTTGAAGTAAACACATGACAATTTTGTGATTTTGTTGTCTTTTATGAGGTCATCTTAGTACTATTTTTGATATTTTGTTTATTAGAAATGACCTATATATTGAAGTTTTCCTATTCAATTTTATTACGTTAAATTTGTCAAGGAATATGATAAATGGTTGACGGAATAAAATAACACTCTATACAACAATTAAATGTTAAATCACATTGAGTAATATTTGTCAAATACTCCTGTTTGTTAAACGCACTGTATTGGGAGATTAAGATGTTTGAATTGTTTGTTAATTTTTAAAAGAAGTAGATCTTTTATTTAATTACGCAGACATTTTAAGTATAACCTTGTGCTCTCAGTGCAAAATAAATAATTGAATATATTTTTATAAGAGAAAAGTGAGCCAATAAATTAACGGTTTGTTTTAACATAATTGGAAACTGCTCTCCATATATAACCATAACTGATTATATTAAAAGATACTACTATATCGTTTACGCGTGATGCGCTCTCACAGGAACCTGTAATTTTTGTATTACATATATAATGTCTAGAATGAATAATACGTTCCCGGTTATTCTGGAACGTTCGAAGAAATAGTAGAATATTCATAAATTTGAAGTCTCTAAATTTAGTGCCTTAATATGTCAATCTTTTTGCACAGTGCCAAATATTAGGATATCAATCCGTATAATATAACAAATACATTTCAAACAATTCTTCAGTTTTCTATATATTCATATAATATTTTTTTGTTCATAAATTTTATATTTGAAAACATTCATGGGATATATTAGTGAAATATTTATATTTTATGGTTTTTAGTGTGGGATAAACATTTTTATTAATAAATATAATTTGGCCTATATAGTAGTGCAGTAGGATTTTTCTGTCAATTGTAATATTAATAAGCGTTTCAAATGTGTGCTTTTAATTCAATCGGATTCTTAAAAAAGCAGATAAAATCCATTATACAATTCTCACTAACGAATTAGCTGACATATACAGGATCAAAAAAGAGGAGTTCAAAGAGCTGGATGGGGAACAAGAATCATACTGAAAGCAGCTAGTTTGTGTAAGATTTCATCAGTTTGATCTTTGTTACATTCAATGTCGACATAGACAAAATAAGATAACCTTTGAGAAAATCTGCAGGACTCAAATTCTAAATAAGACTTTTGCTAAGGAACAAGAGAGAGTACTTGAGATGAGTAACAGCGTTACGTATGTTGAATCAGCTCTTCTCCGATGTAAAGGTACCGCTCGCAATATATAACTGAATGTGTCCAGTTAGATTTGCGTCTTCCGAGTAAGATATTTCAGTTTGAGAAGTAATGAGCCGAGTCATTTAAAACTTTTATTTGGTTAACTTGTCCATAATGACATGTACAAAACTTTCCTGCTGGTCGTATAATTCTAACAGGGTGGAGTTGATCTTCTTTGCTGTATTCAATATCTTGATTAAAATTCCTTTATTATTCTGTTCAAATCATTTTTCTTCTTGTCGTTAATACTATATTGGATGACGGCAAAGATTAGCATTTTTTGAACAGTTGCTCCAATCCTATTTATCGCTAAATTTATCACTTTTAATGTTGTTTTCTGATATTTTAAAAAATATATAGAGTGGTTATATATTCAACTAAAGTGATTTATATTATAGTGAAATGTTCAATTGTTTACATAGGGCGTAATATTGTCAGGGGGGAGTTATCGAGACCCTTTAGAACCCCCTTGGTTGCGCCTCTGAGGCTATTAAAAACTATTGAGTTTGGAGAATTACTCTTCTTACACATAGGTAATATCTGAAAAATGCATTATTTTCAATATCATACATAAACATTAAATAATAATACATCTTAGCTTATAAAGTTTATAAAAATTTATCCAGGCATGAAAGATGCAGCTAAATAAGTTAATAATTGAAAAAGTCATAAACATGTCAAGATGATATAACATTGAAACAAGGAAGTACAATTTCGGGCAGTAGAAGCAGTCGCGCTTGTATCAATTGAAAAAATCGAACGTTTTTTATCTACTCGACGCCATGTATATCAGATATATTTGAAATTTATTCAACTCTTAAAATGAATAGATTTATTACATTAAAATAAATTGTATTCTTACATTTTAAAGACATTGCTAAATATAATTTCGGAAAAATTCCTCGATGATGATGACAACAATGGCGATGAGGATGATGATGAAGAGAGTGTATCTATGCAATTGCTTTGACGGGCTATTGGAGTATTGTAGATTATTTATAATAGAATAGAATCATCATCTCTTCAAATCTCTGAGAAGTCAAAATACTACAGAATAGTGAATTAATTTGTAAAACAAGTTTATATAAAAAATAAGGTAAACATGTAAATACATGTAAATTCCAGTAGTAGTAGTAGTATCAAGGATTTATTGGGGAAATGTTTAATAATAATGAACAATGACACAATCTTCCATTGCATTATTTGTTTACTGCATTGAATTTCAAAAGTGGTTTATGCAACAACAAAAAAATTGTTAAACTTTTGTTTTAAAATATGTTATATAAAAAGGATATTTAAAAGGATAAAAAAATATTTAAGTCAATAAGGTTCAACTAATTAAATTTACCCGTTTTGTAACTTATAATGTGTTTTGATTTTAAGCTTTGCATTATATTCTGATACATTTTAAACAAATCATTTTCCCGCCTTTTATGTAACTCTCTGCGAGAAATTGTAACCCTTTCTTTCTTTCATAACATTCCATTGTTATCATTTTATTCATTTGAAATATTTTAATTACATATAAAGCCACCGTTTTGTTATAGGTATAGGCCTATTCCTGAAGAATACTTCTGTTTACTCGCTCATGCAATATATGCATTATATATGTATTTTCGTGCAAATTGTATAAATTGATTTATTTAAAGTTATATTCAGGAAGATACAAAACAGTTTTGTATTGTAGTCCGTGAAATTTTCAAATATCATGTTTGTGAACTTTCTTGCTTCCAGAAAATTGCTTCATGTGTTTAGAAAAAAGAAACAGTGAATTAATTTATAATTTTTGTCATATAAGGAGCTTAATCTATCAATAAAAACTTTTTTTTATTGTTCTGCTGCTATTGGATGTTGATTATTCATTCATTCATATTATAACTATGTTATGTTAAAAAATGTGTTACAACTATGGTGTATAAATAACTTTTATATATTTTTTAATGTAATAGATATTTATATTCAACTTTATAGGTAATGCATTTATGTATGTATTTACATAACCCTTGTGTACCAGGTGCTTTTGGAAGCCTTTTTAGCCGGAGAGGGGAAAAGGGGTCAAATTGACCCACCAGAATTTACATTACAAAGTTTAATATTTTCTGTCAAATTAGTCAATTAACGGGCATTTTTTAAGGGGATTCTAAATATGTCATAAATGTTCTCCAATTGAACTGGTTGATTAGCTATCTATTTGGTGACAAAGTTGTTAGATTGGAGGAAAATATACAGCAAACAACAAATTTAGTATATTTCGATAGTTTTATGTGTTATAATAGTTATCATTATTGCGTAAACATAAATTTAGCAGAGAGTATCAAAAGTTAAGCGAGCAATACAAATTTCAACCTAAAAACTTTTATGATATAGACAACATATTTTACAGAACGTACACATATATATTTAGCCTATTTTGAAAAATGTATTCTACAAGAGTTTATGAAATCAAAAGTGCATAAACATATTTGGCCGAAATTAAACCTTGACAGAAAAATTGCATTACGATAGCCTTACTAGACTTCGAGTAGTAAATGATAATCACCGGTGGATGAACAGGAAATTTATAACCACATGGCTAATTACGCAATATAACAGAGAGAAGTGCCAGCAAAAGTAATGAAAAAAGTAAAGCAAAGTTGCAGAGATACACAATTTTATACTTATGAAAAACAATACGAAATAATAAGCCAATAACACAAACTGTCATAAAATAAATGTTTAGAAGTGATTTCTTAGATAATAAATGATTTTATTATACATTTCAGTATTTTCTGCCTTTTGTCCACAATCAGAATAGTACAATGGATTCACGTCATGAAGTGAAATATCGACCACATGTATCTATGTACAATGATATATAAAATATTATAACATTAAAATATATCAATATGTTAACATAGTAAAAACATGTTATCTAATAAATTAAGGAACTAGCAAAAACGTACACTTATCTGTCGTGATGTAGTTATAGATATATTAGAGATTAAATTTGGGTAAAGCAACGAAAAAAAGCGATGGCACTGGACAACGTAATATATTAAAAGTATTGTATTATTTTATAATATAGATTGAAATATGATTTAACTATGCTGTAATGGATAATATATATTTAGGACATGCTATAATTGACAGTTTCACATAGTTAAAATAAGGTTACAATTTTGGAAAAATAACTTTCTTAAATCACTGCTTTGTATTATTGATATGTTCACAGTTTTGAGGGGCATGCATTAAGAATGATCTGAGAGATGTAAATTAGAAAATAATGATCAATATTTAATTTGCGGCAGGTTTCACAATGGCGGCTAATGACACACAATATAATAACAGTGTAAAGGCCAAAAGGGAGGGGTGGGTTTGTAATTGAAAATACATATTTCACTGATAAATACGACATTTTAAAAAATTGTCCACAAATGAATTTGTCAACATTTATTTTTTCATTGGTCACTTGGTTTAACGTCATAATGAATTATAAATTCATCTAAATTAATATTTTTTTAAATATAAAAGTATGAAAGGTGCTGCTGAGATTGCGTTGAGTATGTTATTACATTTGGAATGAAGTTTCCTTGACAAAATAAGGCGAACGGAATGTTAATGTTTTGGTTGTGGATGTGGATGTTGGTTGATTAAAGTTACATATGTGCAATTAAGGTTTGCGTGTTTGGGATGTATAAAATGAATATGTGGATGAGTATGATTACAATAAGGATTATAATGACTATTCATATTTTAACATTTTGATAAATAACTGTAAAATGTAAATATACCACCGTATAACATATTTTTATTGTAGTCATTTCTATCATTACAATTTGGGTCAAGAGTGGCGCATGGTATATCTGTACTTTATAATAGTTTGCAATACAACATGGCAATAAGGTTAAACATGTCTGGCAGCCGTATTGGTGTTCATTTTTAATATATGTAGTAAAATAGTGTATTTATAATTAATTTATCTAACCCCACTTAGACAAACTAGAATCTTTAAAAAAGATTAATCTGTGACACTCAGAACGAAACAAAAAGTAAGAAAAATAGTGACAAAGGGTGACAAAGTGGCATTAATCAGATTACCTAGAATCGATAAAAAAAAGTGTGTCGGGGTGTCCGTCCGACAATCTATGTCTATATGATATACGGTGTATGTTGGAATATGTTTTGCATGCTGTGATAGGATCCAGTTTGTTTACTTCTTGTTTTCCATATTGTATGTATTGCTTTATATTTAATTTAGTCTATTAAATTAACTTATATTTCATACATTATATTAAAAAGTGTAAAATAATCCTATGCATTTTCTTTATCTTACTTTAAACAATTTAAAAAATGTATCTGTAATATACAAAATATACTCTATGGCATAATTTAGTTAATTGAAGTGATTTCGAGATATAAAAATTGTTCTGAAACATTTTTCATTCGTGTATTTATCATGTTCTTATTTCAAGTTTATATTATTGGAATATGATAAATCATCTTTTAAAAAAATTGTATATAGTTAACTTGACAAATAACATATTTAGTATTTCTATATTTATCCTTTTTGAAGATAAATACTTACTCGCACAATTCATGTTGTTTAATTATAGTTTGCACCATTAAAATCGTATTAAAATGTAACGTTTATTTATACCATCGTTAAATAAATAACTTTTTTCTTAATAAAAAAATAATTACATTAATTTTCAACATAATTAGTCTATTTAGGATGCGCACAATTGTTAAAATATTTCTCTATTTCATCGACCTGAATATCATTCAATAGTAATGTTTAATATTATATGATTTTTTATATACGTAGTAAGTGTTGCGGTTGTGAATTTGTCCGTTAAAAGGTAAAACTTCTAGTTATTAAAAACATTATTGCAATATTATGTTTAGGCTGCATTATTTTATTTTGCTTTGAAAAAGGAAGCGTTTGGAACAACAAGAAATATACAAAAATATTCAATATATAACCAACAATAAAATTATCCATGTAGAAAAGGTGTGCGATTGAACATATATTGAAGCTTCACGCACGACCTTTGGAGTTTAATTTGTTTAATGATATTTTGCTTGAATGCATTTATTGTGCAATTATCTTCTAAAATCATAAAATATCACACACGTCTTATAGTAAATACAATAAATAATTTTTTTTTTATAGTGTTTTTATGACGAATAATACATTTTATAAAACATACAATTATATATGAATGGTTGGTCACAGTCAGTTAAATGTGAAAACAACAAGTCTTCTACGTCTATTCAAGCGAAAGTTGGTATACCACAAGGAGGTCCCCTAAGTCGTAATTATTATTTACATATTATGTTACCAATGAAATAAATAATGAAAAAATGAATTTTAATAAAAATAAAGGTATTATATATGAAAAAAGAAAAGAACTGACATGAACGTAATGATCAACAAAACTATCTTTCACATGTTCTATCCGTAGCTGAAATCTCAAAAAGAAAAAATCTGAAACTCAATCAAATGAAATGAGAGGAGATCATTTTAAAACACAATAACTGTAATAATGCAGCTGTTTCTACAATTAACGAAAATGTCATTATTAACGATAAAAATATTCCTAAAGTAAAGAAAGTAAAATATTTTGGTATTATTATCTTCGATGACTTTAAATGGACAAAACATATTGATTCTGTTGTTATTAAAGTTAACTTTATTATAAAATGTCTCTCAAAAATTCTTTAATATATTAACCATACGACTAAATTGAATATCTTCAACTCTGTAGTTGTATCAAATATAATATATGCTTACGAAGCATGGGGTTGTGGTCTTCTGATAAAGGATAAGAAAAAAACTGAGGAAACTAATTAATTTATTCGCAAAGGTTTCATCAATAGATAAGCTACATCAGATTGTAAACTCACAATACAAAAACAGATTTAAAAAATTCTTTAATAAAATTATTACTTATAATAATGATCATCCTCTACAAAATATACCTGAAAAAACAGCAAATAATCACTATGGTACGCGAAGCGGTGGACAGACCGAAATTTTCTGCCGAACATTGTCCTACAGACAATCTTTCCTCCCAGCCGGTAAATCCTTCTTATGTAATAACAAGCTTCAAGACTTATGTTGAGGTTACTATTTAACCTTCTTTTTTTATATTATACTCTTGTCATCAAAAATCTATTACCTGTCACTTTATTTAGTCTTTCTCCTTTAAATATAAATATATATATATTATCTTAACTCTTATCAATTACAATAAAATATATATGCCGTATAAAAAATTAAAATTGGAAATATGAAAAATACATAATTTATCAAAGTGAAATTATCAATTCATAATAATATCAACATGGAAAATAGCAGAAAACAAACGATCAAACAAACAAACTCCAGAATTATAAAATACCATGAAATCACAAATTTTATTAAAAATAAGTTTAAAATTCACAATAAAGATTGTACTCAATATATAATAGCAGGTCCAACCCGTGGCCGGGTTTAAAAGATTGCCTATACCAAATCTAATGGGCAAAAGCATAATTATAGGGACATAAAGCTACTGTTAATGTACTTATTACAGAGAGACTGTAACTGCAGTTATTATTATTAATATAATTTAAATATATAATTAAAAAAGGGGAAATGTGACTAAAACAAAAGAGCAGTATTTTGAAAATTCAGCGGCAAATTGTTTTACAAAGGTATTACATAATATACATTTATAAAGCACAATTTTTTGTGAGATTTATTTATGGGATAACAATGATCTAGAAGTTAATTTATGTTCATATAATATGCTATCTCCTTAGAGCTGTCACATAGAGACTATATCATCTACAAAAATCTATAGTGCTGAAGTCGCTGTATTCTTAGTTCCCCCAATGTAAAGCGATAACAATATTAACAGCACATTTGTTTTTAAACAACATAACGTTTTATTTAGTTTCTAAGTACTATAACATCAATTGGAGCCGTCACTACAAAAGTTATCTTCTGAAGGTCCAAACGTTTTGTAAATCTGACCAAAAGTTCCATAAGGGAAATAACTACCTAATAAATGCTAATAAAAGTATATACTAAAAAGGGGCACACATCAA
>JAUZND010040678.1:0-21073 GCA_034780555.1 Coelogynopora nodosa
TGTAGCTATTATAATAAAGAAGGCAGCATAAAACAGGATCTTTAAAACTGTCAGCATAAACCATGATACGTGCGTATAGGTGTTATTATTAAACTATTTTATACGCCCCATGGGTTTTCATACTTGTCGATAATAGTAGGAGTTAAAACTTGCAATATTAATAGAAAAAATAAGTTTATCGTAAATTATATACATATAATTTGAATAATGAAATTATTTATTACAATAATCAGCAATTTTTAAATAATGCTCATATAGCATTTATACTACTTATAGCTTATTTATATAAGTAGTATAATTAAACATTGCACCAAACAAATATAGATATCCTGATCTAGAATCAGATGCAAAAGTAATCAAGTCAATTGGTTATATTGATCAATAGTTATAGAATATATAGGTCAATATATAGCACATATGGATATTTTCCTATAGTTTTCCTAACTGGAGTTTATGACGTAATCAGGTCATAAAAAAGATACTAATCGAATTTGAAAATATAAATAGCTTGACAAGTCTTTAAAAGGTATCTGTATACCAAATTACCCTCCCCTCCCCTCCACGTAGCAAACCCTGCAAAATATGTCCACGTACGAAGGATTAATTATTGTGGATTTTTATACTTTTAAAATATTTTGTATATGCGAATAACAAAATGCTTGAAAGATAGTTACATTAATATTTAGTGTAAAAATTTACTTTTTTGCTAAACTTGTGACATTATACAATTTTGATCGTTAAAATAAATTCATTAAAATTACACAATTTTATGATAATATATTTACTAGATTCTAAAAGAAGCACAAAAATACTTCAAAACATCGTAAATAGTATTTTTGTAATTGCTTAAAAATTATATAGGCCCTATATATACAATATTTAGCGCTTGTTTTAAAATTGCAGCTTAATCGCATGTAATAAACCTTTTACACAAATTATGGCAACAAATTTTTGCACTTTTTTATCCCTATTCCAACCTTTTGTTCATTCTACTATTGATGTATTACACTTTTTTTAAGTAATTTGTAAGTTACTAATTTTAAAATGTTGCGATACTTTTCCATCTTGTTGCGAAGGCAGAATTTTTCTTTGCTTTTGTTGTTCTTACAAATTTGTATATTAGAGAAAATGTTTTAGCTAATATCCTCACATTTTCGAAATTCTAGAAAATGACGATTATTGATAAAATATAAAACGCATACCCAGTAGTTTATTTATTCATGTATATAGATACTTAGTTTTTGCACTTCACAATACTAAACAGTGATGAAAAAATAACGTGTAGGTTATTGTCTAAGTTGTTACTATTATATTAATAACAAATAATACTAATAAATACTGACCTCCCGCAAAACATTATAAAAACCTTATATTCTACTTTTTTAAATGCCCATAAAGTTACAAAAAGCCAGAATTTGTTATACTGTTTGTTTAGGAATATACAATCTATGCTAAACGTTTTCTCATGAATGTTTCCGCAAATCATTTGTCATACTAAGAGTATCATTGTATTAAACTTTAAGAACCAAATAAATATTAGTGTCCTGTGTGATTCTTATTTTTATTTATAACCAGTAATTTACATTTTGTCACATTTATTTCCAAGTAGAACTATACATTGTCACTGTAATAGATTATTTAATAATTAATTAAACGTAACAAAAAAGTAATTGCTTACTTCGAATACTTATGTTTTCCAATTCCATATAATTAGCGGTTCAAAAAAACTAATAAAATTTGTTAATTATTGAAATGAGTACTTTACTCGCTGATAAATGGTAAATTGAAAAAGGTTTAAAAAATATTTACTTTCTAAATAAGATAATATTTCTGCATATTTTCTGCGCTGACCTGATAACGGCATAATTACCAAAACCTGATTAAATCACCCCATACTTAACATTGTTTTTGAACTTTCTTTTTCGGTTATTCATAATTGGAGTCTAAACATGTAATTCTAGCTAAATTTCATCAACTGTTGTGGACTTCAGTTAAAGTGTAACAATATCACAATTTTCGTTCTATTGCGGTAAAGATATATAAATGAATACATAGTAAATAAATCCACATAGAAATACAATCCAATTAGATTTTATTTTAATAAAAATTGCTATAAAACCTCAAAATCTTTTTAAAAAATACGCATTCAGCATTCTATTTGTCTAACATGTTTTATTTTAATACATTCTTATTTATGGAGAAATTATAATTTATTGTAAATAAAATATATTAATACATTTTTTATGTCTATTTTATAAAAGTATAAATATGCAAATTACATTTATATGATTATATATGCCATTTGTATTAGGAGTTGTTACGACTTTCAATTTAATTAATTTAATTGTTTATTATGCATGAACCCTAATTATCCTTTATATAAACAGGCCTAAGGTAATCGCAGAAGAAGAAGAACATAGTAATGCCAAACCGATAGACTACACATCAGTTTACATACGAGATTATTACAAAGATTTTGACAGAAAGTACGATCGCTCAAAACCTGGATCAAACCCTCCAAGAGTACGCTTTAAGTTGTTATTATAATAATAATAATAACCTGTAATTAAAAAATAAAAACTGTACAATCGGAATTAGTGCAGTCGCTAACATATATTGGAAGTAATGTAATGTTTAATATTATTAGTAAAATATTAATTTATTTTGTAATATATCAGCACAATATTATAAATCAGAGATTGAAGTTACACTGGATCATACCTATTAGTTTGTAATATTATGTTTGTATTGCTCGTTTTCTACTATTATAGCCCTGCGATATGGTTAAAGAGCAACCCGTGACATTTTGGACCGAATACCGAGATAGAATTTCTGTGAGTTATACAGGTTATATTAATTATTTCTAGATGCAATATTTTTTAATTGGCAGTTACTTGTTTTTTTAACTTTTTCAATTTTATTGTTATTTTTCCAATTATAATTATTCTTGCCTACAATTATTATAATACTAAAAGCGTCGTTATTTTATTGAGTGTCATTGTATGTTGACGTAGACAAATTTCACAATTACACGAGTTATCGTAATATTATACATGTTTTAAACTGTTTTTGGGACAGATTATTTTTTATAATTTTATTAAAATGGTTAAGAGTTAAGTAGTAGTATATGAGTGGTACCTCCAACTCACCTAAAAATAGTAATATGACTCATCGGGCCAAAAATTTAATAAAGACTCATCGACCCGGGCACCCATCCCCACCTATGACCCATACACCCCCCTGAAGGAAAATGATTTTGAATTTTCGCGCCAAATTTTGTTGTTAATTTTTAACTAATCAGAATCGGGTACGTATTTGTTGTTTGGTTTCTATAGCCTCCTATTGGCCTATTTAAACAATGTAGTTTCCGATTAATTTAAAGTCACGAAGTTCGATTTTACTACTTATAAATTGGTCAGAGGAAATGGAAATTTCGACTAAGTCAAGGTAGCGTAGTTCGATTTTGCAAGATAGAAATTCTTCAGATGTACTCCAATGATAGAAATCGGTCTTTCGACTTCATTTATTTCATTTTTCTGGATACGACGCATGCAGGCTTGATTCGCCGATCATGCTGACTAAATCAAATATGGAAATTAGTTTGAAATATATTAAATAGTATGAAAGCGCTATACATAGATACGATAGATATGCTATAAGTATACTATAAATATATTGTAATTATACGTTAAGTATACTATACTGTATGTATACTTCAATTAAAATACACCTATGCACATTGTTGCATTCAACTACATATACTTTTAAGTTAAATGTCACATATTCCCTTGTCTGAAATTATTTAAAATTGAGTTTGATATCCTAAAATCATTAAACTTTTAATGTTTCCCACCATAAAATTCCTAAACTCATAAAATTTAATATCCTAAAATCCCTAAACTTCTAAAGTGTAATACCCTTGAATTCCTAAAATTCTAAAGTTTAATACCATAAAATCTTTAATCTCCTAAAGTTTAATACCCTAAAATCCCTCAAACTCCTAAATTCCTATAATACCTCCTCTTAATTTGAATTTTTTAACCACATGAGATTAATGAGATAGAATGGTCTTTATTTTTATTATTTCAAAAGTGACAGAGTAGGAAAGTAAGCATTTAAGGTATAACAAAAATTTCCGTGTCACTGCTCATCGCGTCATAGGTTCAATCACTTTCTGGAAGTAGTGGTTTGGGAAGAAAGCCTGATAAGAATAGGTAATCACTTAAAGAACTTTCCTTGTGCAAAACTTGTTTGAATATAGGGCAATGAGAAAAATATAATGGTGATGGCTGTGGCACGTTTGATGAGTTGAGATTATCGCTTGGATAACTTTTCTAAGACACTTGGGGTTTTGACACGGGAAATAATAGGTTGCAAGAGTTGCCTTTGATTGAGGATTTGATGTATTTTAGGATATTGAACTTTAGGAGTTTATAGATTTTATGGTATAAAACTTTATGAGTTTAGGGATTTTATGTTATTAAGCTTTAAGAGTTTAGGGATTTTATGGTATTAAGCTTTAAGAGTTTAGGGATTTTATGGTATTAAGCTTTAAGAGTTTATGGATTTTATGGTATTAAGCTTTAAGAGTTTAGGGATTTTATGGTATTAAGCTTTAAGAGTTTAGGGATTTTAAGGTATTCAGATTTTAGGAGTTAAGTAATTTTATGGTAATAAACATTAAGCGTTTAGGGATTTTAGGGTATTAAACTTAAGGAGTTTATGGATTTGTGGATATTAAACTAAGATTTTATGTTAGAAAATTTAAGGATTTTATGGTAGAAAACTTTATGAGTTTAGGGTATTAAACTATTTTGAAATAATTTCAAACACGAGAATAAGTAAGATTGAATTCAAAGTACATGGCGTTAAATGCAACTATGTGCCTGCGTATGTTTTAATAGAAGTATACATAATATAGTATACCTATAGTATTTACGTATAGCGCTTTCAAACTGGTATATCTCAAACCAATTTCCATACTTGATTTAGTCTGTTTGATCGGCGAATTAGTCCTGCAAAGCGTAGTATCAAGAAAAATTAAATAAATGAAGTCGAATGACCGATTATTACTATTGGAGTACCAGTTATGAATTTCTAACTAACAAAATTCGAACTCAGCTACCTCGACTTAGTCGGAATTTCCATTGAAATCAATCCGATCGGACATTGTATAGGCTACAATGCATCGTATTTGGAAAAATCAATAATTGTTCTTGAAGGATCGATTACTACCATTAGGTTACCTTTGATCAATTTGTAAGTATAAAAATTGAAATTCGTGCACCTGAATTAATCGGAAACGACATTGACCATGTTTAAATACGCCAATAGGAAGCCCCAGCAATCCAAAAACCAATACTCGATTCTTATTTGCTGAAATATTTCCAAAATATTTTGCGCGTAAATTCAAAATCATTTTCCTCAGGGGGCTGATGAATCATAAGGACTACGGGTGGTGGTTGGCCGGACTGATAAGTCATGTTACTATTTTAAGCCCATTAATATGTTACTATTTTTTCCCAGTGAGTCATATTATTATTTTAGCCCGATTATTCATGTTATTATTTTAAGGTTAATTGGAAAAACCTCTCATATACTACTTTAGGTAATTATTTCACAAGTTAAAATGTAATATATGAAAATACGATACGGATTTTATGTTTTTAAAAAACGATAAACTTTATTATGAATGACTTATCATTTCTTTCATGCACAAGTAGCAATATATAATTGCCTTATTTTAGTTTGATATTATTTATTTTGTTCAGTTCCACACTGTTCTTTCCAAGTCCTGGTATTAAAACATGGATTTCTTGCTAAGATATTATCGTTATAATTGTTAATATTAACATTATAAGTATTTTCAAGTTTGTCTTTCTTTTGAAGAACAGGTGATATAATCTTGCAAGATCTTGGATTTCTTTGTAAAATTTGGATAAACTTCAAATGTTTTGGTTTCGACACAAATCGTACAAAATAATCAAGGTTTATTCGGTTCCTACAAAAAAATCTCAGATCTTTTCGATATTTTGGTAAACCATGTGAGATCCTTGTAAGAAAAATGTATGTTTCATTTCACCGGTTTCATTTTTCTGTTTATATTATCCAGCTTCATGATAAAATCAAGTTTATATTAAATGTATGGAAGTTTTGTTGTCTAAATTTTGTGTGCATAAAAAAACTATAAGTGTCATTATTTTTAGCAGGGCATAATTTTGGTACTTATTCCCCCTCGTCCGTGTCAATTTTTTCTTCAAATAATTTTTTTTTACTCAGTGACTAAAATACTTTTATCTTAATAAAAAATATAATTTCTAATATTTTTCATACCAGAGAAAATTGTTTTATTATTGATCTATTTTATACCCCTCTCTGGGTTTTCTTACTTGCCGATTATGTTAGGAGCTAAAACTTGCAACATTAATAAATAAAAGTTTATCGTGAAATATATACATTTAAGTTGAATAATAAAATTAATTACTAAAATAACCAGCAATTTATAATAATACTCAAATATCGTTTATACTACTTATAGCTTATTTTTATAAGTAGTACAACATAACAATATATAGTATATATGGGTAAATATATAGCATATATACTATATAGTTAATTTTTAAAATGGAGATTATGACATAATCAGGTCATAAAAATTATATTAATTCAATAAATTTTTTGAAAATAAAAAAGCTGGACAAGTCCTTAGAAGGTATATGTTTACCAAATTTCAGCTTAATCGGATAATAAGAAGTTTGTTTTTGACCCCCCTCCCCAAACACGGAGAAACCCTACAAAATATGCCCACGGACGAAGGGTTAACAAACAAAATTAAAAAGTTTCCTTTTTGTTTTAATCTCCTTTTAGATTTAATCTAAACATTTAAATATTTTACACGTGACCTCTAACATTAATATTTTATAGTTTTTATTATTATATGTGTTAACCAAATTTACTGTTGATCCCTAGGGTGCATCCCAAATGAAAACAATCAACGCTCCTTTTCGTAAAAACGCACAATTTAGCACCCCAATAGAGCAGCGATGGGATGCTCCAGAACCCTATCAAATGGAGCAACAACCCAAGTTCTTGTGATTATTTGAAATAGTTGGCCATATTTTCCTCATTTTTACTTTTAAACTTATTCGTGCCTATTTTTTATGTGCCTTTTTCCTAAGTTATTTGTGCAATAATCCATAATGAACAACTATATGATTAAGAGACACTAATTGAAATGGTTGACCTCATCAGAAATTGAGTTTAATGATGCAATACCTACATAAAAACAGTTTCACTATGCATACAGCATACAATAAATTGTTACAAATATTCCAAATGATTCTTACATACAATTTTGTACAATAGTAATTACAAAGGCTTTCATTTTTATAAAAACTGGAAAGAGAATGTTCTACCTTCCGTCAATACGCTATATGCCACTTTACAGTTTTGTAGATACTTAGAATTTGTACAGCATTAGAATATGCTAGTTTATATAATTTCTCAAATGTTTTTAAAAAGAAGACAATCTTTCAAATATATTTAAGTAGAACGATCTTCAATTTCATTTATATACTATTTGTATATGTACAGATATTTACTAATATTGAATGCATTGTAAGCATATGAGTTTGTAATTGTATCAATAAATATTAAATCCACTAAGTAAATGTGACTTTTAAGCTCAAGTTTTATGCTATAGATAGAATAGAAAAAGATTACTTTATAGTTTTAGAAAAAAATTTACAGTCTAAATGTTTGTGTTGTAATGTTGCATCTTAAATGCTTTATTTCAACTGCAGTAGAGTTTAAATGCAAGTTTATTTTAATAATATTTTTATAATGCCACGTCTTTAAGTCTGCGAACTGTTAATATTACAGTATTCGAGGACTACGTGAATATATTTACGTAGTCCTCGACAGTATTATATTAGTATTACAATTATATAGTTAATAAATTAATGCATGCATGAAAAACATGTATTGTGTATTTTTTCCCTTATAGCAGGGATAGTCCGGTGTGTCAAAATGTGTCATTTATGAGTTCTTATGAAAAATGTGTAAAATTGAATGTCAAGTGTAAAAAAGTTACTTTTGTGTAATAATATATTTTTATTATGTAGTACAATCTTAAATTCATAATTAATTTCTTGGTGATATATGTAGGCCTATGTGTCTTTCGTTCACAAATTTTCAAGGATTCTCTATAATTGCATATATTATGGTTTTAACAAAAATGGCAATCTTGACAATTGTATGATTTTATAAATATCAGAGATAGTCCGCTACTGTGTCACAAGTTGGTACATTTACTTTTTGCAACAAAACTCTCAAATAGATATTTTTTCCTACAACCCTACTTAAGTTTCTTGTCAAACATGTTATCTAATGGAAATTTATGTAGAGTAAAAAGATAGCAGACCTTTGCAATTTATTTGAAGGTCAACGATTATAAGTATGTACTATCGAATGAATAATATTGATATAATTATATAGAGCATAAGCCTTACCGTGAACATTAATACTCATAAAACTGGCAATATAATTATTAAACAATTCTATATTATACATAATAAAATTAAACAGTTACTATGTTCGAAGCTATCTTGAGCATAGGTAAGCATTAGAAATATAATATCAATATAAGAAAGCATAGTATGTACACTCACTAAAAAAAGTAAAAACTGTAAATTTCGGGTCTCAAAGTTGTTAAAAATTTTAACAGAACGTTAAAAATGAAATAATGTAAATTATGGTTTACTTTTTTATTATATCTCTGACAACATTCCAATTTATACTAAACACAAACATAATTATTACATTGTGGTGTCTGTATTGGATGTACATATAATAGGCCTAGCTAAAATCAGGAAACATCTAAAAATCTTAATAAAAATTAATAATGCTAAATAACGCCGGTGGATCCACTCAGTTCTGTCTTATACAAATAAATAAATTTCAATTTAGGAACCCATTAAGTACGCATATGCTTAGAAGGAAGTGGGGAGGGTTTACTGCAAACGCGTATACAGGGGAAGATGGGGGACATATTTGTTTAAATCTAAGTACGTAAGTCTACATGAATCGCCTTGTAATATACCTATATATTAGAATATTATATATTAGAAATATATAAATTAGAACGGGATTTTCCAATAGAAAGATTTGTCACTTCTATCAGCATATATTATATATGCTTGTATAGCAATTTGAATATCATAGATATCTCCAGATTTAGTGAAAGCTGTTCATTTATTGGGATTGCAATAAAATTAGAGAATATTTTTAAACTAAAGGGACGACAACAAATCCATTTTTATGGTCAATTTCAATTATGCCTACTCTCACTGGATCAGGCATCTTGAAAGTAGAAGTATATGTGTTCTACCTGAAATATTCGGTGATATGGCAGAGCACGTACTTTTCACATTCTCAATATTCGTATCAGGTTTTGACAAGAGCTCTTTAAAACTATTGGCAAAGATAGTATTCAGGACATTTTGAGAACATCTATGTTTTGACCATAAGTGTAGGCTAAAGTAGCAATTGGTATATCATCAATCAAAATTAATAACATAAACATTTAATAAACATTCATCTAATATACTATAACCTCTTCTAAAATAACTTCTTGTTACATATCTGTATAGGACGATTATTATACGATATATTCAATTAAGTTTTTTTAACCCATAAGCTACTATAGCTAGGCCAACTATGTTAATTTATATTGAGAAAAAAAATGTTGCGAGATTATAATTTTCTTGTAAATAATGTTTCAAATAATTATGTTTACTATTCTTATTAGTAAATTAATATATTTTTATATAAATATATTAATATTTTCAACAAAATATATAACGAATACCTATATAGCCTTGGCTATTACTAATAATATTATACGAATAAGATAATTAAGCGAATACTGTTAGTAGGAGTTTGCTTGTATAAAGAGGTATAAAACTGATGCTGTTGTAATTGTTTCAAGCTGCACACTGTATTGAACCTTACCAAATGTTTTTGCAGTTATCAAATTTAGTTTTCAACTATATAGGCCTACTCTAACCCTTCTCTGCGACTATTTCAGAATCTGAAAACATGGAGTCACTTATATTCACTAACCGGTTATCCGTTTAAATACTTTTGACACACCCTTTATATGCTGCAACTGCAGCTGCAGTCACCTTTCCAGCAAAGATAAACCCTACTGTTGTTAAGTAGCTTTGGAGAAACTATCTAAAATGCTAGTTTGAGACTTTTCCAGTTGTTTTAAATTTTTGTCATCTCGATACATATTTGTATTAGAAATATGCAAGGATAAAGTAACCCTGTATATATAGAATTGATATATTGAATACAGAGGGGGAACCATGGGGGGTCTAAGGGTTATTACAGTCAAACACCGATAACTAAATGCGTATGCACCACCAATGCGTACAATTTCAATTAACGAACTGTTTCGTATGTTTAATCGTATCGATAATGCGTATATTATATCGATAATGCGTACTGCATACTTTTTCGATTTCCTAATTAAATAATTATACAGTGTTTTAGAATTAATAATGCGTATGACCTACTTTTATATATTTTTTTACATGAAGTTGATACTGCTTGTCGAGTGCTGTACATGAAAATAACTATATGTACCTATTTTGTACTAATGAAGATATGTACATATATATTAAATCATGTATCATTACCAGACTACTTATACATAATAGTAAATAAATTCAATTGGATATAAAGTAATTTATATTTAAAAAATTAATGAAATAAGCGAAATATCGATAATGCGTACTTTTTCCTTTTCCCTGGGAGGTACGGATTATCGGTGTTTGACTGTATATTAATTTATTATAATATTAATACTACTGCAAATGCCAAATAGTATGCAGGGTTCGTACAATCCCTTCAAATTACCCTTTCAAGTGTACTTGAAAACTCGTGCAATTAACAATTACTTTAAAATATTTAATGTTCTCGAAATACCACAAAAATAAAGATTTTCTAAAATATTTTTTTTTCTTGTGGTGTTATTTTACTAAATCATTGTTTTCGTAATGTGTACATTTTTTACGGATTTTTTGTGCTTATATCATTTCGTTATATTTAAAAGATATAAATACAGCATATAAAATGATTTATGCTATATGCATTACTTGTATATTTTTTATTGAAATGCAAGTTTTTCAATAAAATTTTACTATACCTAACAAAATATAGCCTACACGTATTTCTACTATCATTCAATTTGCGAAAATTTTAAACTATATTTCTAAAACAGAAATATAACGTTCCATGCCTTCTTTAGATTAAAAACTAATGGACAAATCAAGAGGTTTATTGAACCCTAAGTCTCCGAAAGTGTCAAGCATATTATAGCAACACTTTTTTATTCGTAATCAATTAATTGTATGTTATTATTAAAAGTATTTCATATTTATTAGATTAATTTAAATTTGTATATATGTCTAGTATTTTGAGCTTTTGTCCAAATGTTTAACTTCATTGAATGAAAAATATAATAGAAGCAAATATTTAGAATATAACTATTATTAAAATTATAATCATATACATACCTATCATCAGTACAGACAATAGTTTCCAAGTAATTAATAAATTTTTCAGAAATTAATTACAATGATAAATAATAAAGTGCATCATAAAAACATATAATAGGTTAAATTAGTAAACCGTGGTACAAGGTAATAAACAGATTATTATATATACCTATGAATAATATAATTAAATGATTAGGAATGTATTAAAGCAAATTATGGAATCACGAAAAATAAACGTAAGAAAAAGTATTTGGAATGTAATAAATGTGCATAACAATATATAGTGAAATAAACGCAAAAGCTAACAACGATTATAAGCAGAAGTCTATATAGGACAAAATAAAATATAAACAGCTATACAGCTACTCATACTGTATTCGTAATTAAAACAACATCCATTACATTTTGAAAATAAAATGCGTAAATATAAGTATTATTAAACATGATCTACGTACATTGTAAATAATAGTTTTCATTAAAGAATAACAGCGATACAACAGCTAAATGTAGCACGAAAATAAAACATAAAAACACCAATACCTAATATTATACTGTATAACCAATCCTAAGATAATGTGATGAATAATACGGTACATCAGTATGACATAAATAAAACAAAAAAATATATGGAACTTATTGCTATAGCTGGTTAGAATTTTATACTGTAATGACTTGATTTGGTGGATAATTTGAAATAATATAAACGAAATGCTTATTTACAATATACTATGTATATTAGTGTAAATATGACAAAATTTGGATTTTTAGTGAATCCAATACAATAGTGTTAAAAAGCCATCTACCTGTACATCAGTTGAACATTTTCTCTTTTTTTTGTGAGTTTCTTTTTTCCCTCTAAATAATTATTTTTGACGAACATTAGAACTGAAGCATACATTTATAAATTGGTGTGCATGAAGTGCTGCATAAACGGATGCAACAGCTTTACACGTTTACAAACGTATCAGCAATGAACTTTGGAATATGGAGGAACTGTTACACTGTAATTGCAAAATGTGCCACATAAAGATAAGGGTACTACACTACTAAATAGATTAATCAATATACAAATACTAACATTTCAAATAGGTACAACAGAAGGTAGACAATTTCAAAAGTATAAATAAATGGTCAACTTTACAGTATGTCGGTATTATTTTTCTATCATAAAAGTGACAAACATCACACCTGCATAACGTGATAAAATAGAGGAGTAGGTCAAACACAAGCTAGAGAGTAAATACATTTTCAAATAACCATTTTAAAACACAATCGGTGGGGGAAAAGGGTCAATATCTAATAAACACTATTTTAAGGCATTTTCTCGGCAGTTTCATAAAAAATACAATATTTATTAATTTTTATAGATTTTGAGCTTCTTTACCTTTCAACCAAACCAGACTGAGTACATCGAGTCGAACATGCAGGCCTAATTTCGGCAGAAACTTCTCGTGTTTTTTTTTTTTTGAGAATAATAATAATAATTACAATGTTAAAAATTACCATTCTTTTCCATTTTTGTAGTTTTTTTTGTTAACCAAAGCAAGTAATGCACTATTTCTGGTTATTTTTTGTTTTTTTCTAATCTTTACATTCTAACTTAATACCAATTAAGCACCTCTTCAAGTTTTCTTACTCTACTTTATAGACAGAACGACAGAGAGAGACCATCTACTCCGGCGTGGAAGGCAGGAACTGTAGCTCCAACTTGGGCATGTTGTAAGCGGGCAGCTCGGCAATCGATACTTCAAAGCAGGGCAGCATGTAGTACTTCTTATCGAGCAGACACGGCCCCTCCGTCACCTCTTTACGACCATGGAAGTGGGCTCGCAGTCGGCAGGTCACCGGGAGGGGGGCCTCCTCGTTGAACTTGACATTGCAGAGGGCCATGTTGACCGACAGCCGGCTGGTTGTGGACGCCTTGAGTGACACGGGGGGGGGGAGGGAGGGATATATACACACTATATACATTCACTCGAGGGTGTCAACTTAACATGCGTCCTCGCCCGGCCCGTCAATGGAGCATTGATTTTGCTTCTGTCGAGAGAATTTGTTTTATTTTTGCACCCGTTTGGCGGATACGTTTTAAAGTTAAGCCTATGAAATATAATTGTGTCGGTAATCGCATGAGTAAACCGAAAACAATATGAATTTAGCAAGTACAATTTACTCAATGGAAAGTTTAAGCGGTATAATCTACTATATTATATAAGTATTCCTCAATATTACAACAAACTGTCAAGATATAATTATACGAATATACACTATCAGAGACAGGGGGAAATCCTGTTAGGAGTCCAGATTTTAGACTTGAGGCAAACATAGACGCAATGTTCAACTATAACAGCACGAATGATAATGTTGCGGGGAATTTCTTTACAAACGGGGGATTTCAATACAAATATTTAAATAAGATTACGATATACTAGCACGAGACGTATAAAACAATTGAGAGCTTATTTACATATTGAAAAAGCCTTAACAAATCTGTAAAACATTAAAAAAAATTAAACACTGGGTAAACAAACAAAAAAAAGAAGAATCACTTTAAGTATACTTGGACATACATGTATAGACGTGTACAGTCAGTACGTACGTAAAACGTAGTCGTACTTCATAGATTTCCCCACACTGTACCCCAATTGCCTCATTACATACCTTGAGCATAATCTGCACTACCCAGCCGCTCAGGGAAGCGGGCAGCAGGAGGGCAGCCGAGGGTATGTCGCCCTGTCCCCGCTCCAACATACGGCGCCAAACGCGATTCACCTCCGCATCGCTGTTCATCGACTTGAAGATCCACCGACCGTCCGGTTCGGCCAGTGACACCACTCCCGAGCTGGTGTAGTCGGGTAGTGGTTTACCGCGAGCGTTCAGCATTTCTGGCGTCGGAGTTGGGGGGGGGGGGGCAAGGCAATGCTTCAATAGCTGTTTACCACAAGGTTCACGACACATGCTTCCCCCACTAAGTTCTCAACGAGTACTTACAAATCTTTGCCATTTTATTGCAAACGTTAAATATCCCGGATTTCATACAAATATCATACATACATTATTAAGATTCTCCAGATAAGAAACCAAGATATCCATATCGTGTAATCCGTAGCTCAGTATGTCTAATAAATCTTTCAAAGAAAACCTAAACATATCTTGCAATCATGATCTTACTAATATATTTCATTAGTAAGAAATCAACACTTATTAGAATCATGGTAAGAAACGCAGAATCTTACCAAGAAGTTTAAGATCGTATTAGAAAATCCAAGATATTACTAACCAAAATCTTGGTAGGAAATCCAAGTTTCAGATCACCTGGACTGCTTATTCATATTTCCGTTGCAGTACTGAAGTGTCAAATATGTTGACTAGTTATACTCTACTACAAAAGCACGTATCATGCTGTGTATTTAATAACTAACTAGCTTACCACTTAATTCAACTGTTCATATTTGCGGATAAATTAAAGCAATAAAAGAAAAGTTATAACTGATTTCCACATTTTTATAATTTTAATTCGTGTTAAATAACTGCATTGTCCTATTTATCCATTCATTTTAAATCAATGTATAACTGTATTATATTATACTATTCATTTATGTATTCATAAATACTTTACTTTAATGTAGATCAATATCATTGTTCATGTAAAAATGCGTATAAAACGTTACTAGTAATGTTAAACCTCAAATAAATAAACAAAGTTAATATAAAATTAACTATAAGAGGGTTTTCATGAGTTGCGACTATACATCATGGCATAAACTTTTTTTAAAACCATAGACTTTTCCGGTGCCATAATTATGTTTTAAATGTGTTTTTACTTTTATTATGTGTGCGTACATTACAAATATCTATATATATATATATATATATATATATATATATATATATATATATGTATTACATAGATTTAGATTTAGATACACCTTATTTAAAACTTTTTATATTAAATGAGATGTATGAATTACTAACATATTTGTTCCTGATAACCAATATAAAAATATATATAATATATCTGAAACTAAGTAGTACACAAATTAATTTGATATTATTCGATGTGCACATCTGTCCAGTTTAAGGCGATTAAACCCCAAAAATCACTATTTTGGATTTAAATAAGTTAGTTGAACATTTATTCGTTTAGCGGGTAATTTAGATATAAATAAGCTGTAAGAGACATTATATTTGTTTGTTCAGATTTTATTGTTTTGAGTGACAGGATGCTTGTGGTAAAAAATAGAATCCATCTAAATAATCTGGTAAAACAACTATAGGTGCATGTATTACCTGTTTCTAAAAAAAAGGTACGCTAAAATTTTATTTATTATTTTGGATAAATGTATATTAATTATATTTAAATACTATAAAAATATGTTTTAAATTTAATAAAATAATGTATATAAAAATTATATACAACTACATATAGTTGGCTAAATATATCGATGTAAACTCGCTAAAATATGTTCATTGATAACTTTTTATTAAAATAACTATCGATTTTGTGCAATGAATCAAGAGTTCCGTGTTATTCAAATATGGTTATGAAATGAAAGTATCGCTAACATAAAAGTGAGACCTTAAATTGACTATGTGATCCCATTATTTTTGTGTGCTTGCAGCATCGAACAGAAAATTACGATTAGTTGATCCTATTTAACTAAATATTTTAAAGGTATTATTTATTTTAGTATTTAATTCACTACGAATTAAAATATTACAGACCGATTTCAGAAACCATCCTAATCAAAAAAAAATTTTAATGAAAATTATTAAATAAAGATTTGAAATAATCCACTTTATTATATTATCAAATAAAATGCATAGGCCTATATCCTATCGTCAAAGAATCCTTCACGAACATCTAATTTATATGCATGGATATTAACATTCAGCTGAAATTTCCCACCAAAAAGGACAAATGCGTATAAAATAAAAACCACTTGTATTTCCTATAACTTCAAAGCATGAGGACAACTTCAAAGCAAACAATAATCATCCCAGACACATATAACTATTCACTATAGCATCTCTAAGAAACTATCTAAAGTAATTTTTATCAGACCCATCATCCTCCAGTAAAATTATTTTTACTGCCAATATTTTAAAGATACAACAATAACTAAATTTGACCGTAGGTTTTAACAAGTTTAAAACTTTACCAAAACATTAGAATTGAATTAAATGTAACAGCTAAAAACGCTGTTTATTATTGCAGCTTATTTGAAATTAATGTAAAATCATACAAACCCCCATGTATAATATGAATGCTTATAAACTGAAACATTAAATGTGAGTAAATAACAGAAAATTTAAAAAAAAACATTGATATAAAATCTTGATAAAAAGTACTTGATTTGTATGTTTTTTTAAATTTGAAATCGAGAACATAATTAATGAATCATTAATTTAAATAAAAAAGAGGATTTCAGACATTATTTCTAAGAAATGTTACAACTTTATTTATTTGTGTGGTGGATATGACATGTTAAATTTTTTAAATTTCACATAATTATTTTATTTATATTTAATCAAAACTGTCAATTCAACATTAAATATTTCATTAAAACTAATTCATCACATTAATTGCGTCTAAAAAGAAAATATGATATTAAATTTTCTTTCATTTCACTTTAATATTCTGTCGATTCGAATTACTGTTCCACATTTATTTAATAGTTTACTTTATTTCAATAAAATGTTTATCACAAGATGTTTATTACATAATTTATGCAACAGTATAAAATATAAATATTAAATATATACAAAAAGGAATATAAAAAATAACTTTATTTTAGTAAAACACAAAAAATGCTGTCACATTATGTTTTTTACACATTCATAATTATATTAATATTATAAAAATAGAAGAAAAAGCACAAGCTGCTGTAAAATAAATATATTTCTACATAAATTTTCGGAAGAAGACTTCCCTTATTAAATGTGAAATATATTAATATTAATTTGTATTATATTTTTTCTCTATATTTAACTCGTATCATATATCCGATTTTTATTAGTAGTATATTGAATAGATATATTTATAACACTTTTTAATATGACTTAATGTTAGAATGTTTATGAAATGGCAGTATATGGTATTACAAAATTTATGTAGTTTGAGTCATTCCATAAAAAAGGAAGCTTTTATATCTCGCCAACATTATTTTCATATGTATGTGCTGTTGAAAAATTCCTTAGTTATAAGTTTATTGTGATTCTCCGAAATTACAATTTTATTTAATTATTACATTATTTTCATATTTATGTGCTGTTGAAAAATTCCTTAGTTATAAATTTATTGTGATTTTCCGAAATTACATTTTTTTTAAAGTCTCACTTAAAAAATTGGAAAACAAAATAAAAATAATATAGTATTTTATATATATAATATATATATAGCTGTCCTAAAATAACTTTACGCAAAAAATAGTTTTGTAACCTAACTCTAACTTGTTGTATTATACGTATACTTACTTATAATCTAAAATAATGATAAACATTTAAGTAGTATCGAAATGTAGACTTCTGGCTTATGACTCATAACCTCCCCTGTTTTAATAGGGTGTTTTTGGACTTTCAAATTTCAATTCAAACCTGGTCCATGGCCGTTAAATTGAGTCCAAATAAATGTTTATGACTTTATCTTCATTACTAGTTTCTATAAAGTGATCGATAACTTCGCAAAGTTAAAATGAGCCTGCAAAATCTTTTGTTATATTGATCAAATATGGTTCGAATCCATTACTCTTTAACGTTACAATGGATACCAATATCCCTTCTGGAGTTTCCCATGAGTTTCCAATACAAAAATTAAACATAGTAAGTAAAATTCGGAAAAGTAACATCAAGTAAATGGAAAGATGCAGCATTAGAAAATATTGCTACGGAGAAAAATTTTAAAATAGTTTATGGTTTTGGCGATAATGGAGCTCTCTGGATGATTATTCCAAAGATTGATACCCGAGTAAAGAATGAGTTTTGGGTCACTGAAGTTTTGGTGTGTGGTAATAATAACTTGGACGCGTGACCCCTCGTATTTGAACAGGCCGAAGTGAGGTATTTTTCTGCTGGGATGTCGATAAGGTCGTTCACGATTTTATACATCTTCATGTTGCGCCGATGTTGAAGCGTATGCCACTTGAGGTCAGATAACATGGCCGTGCCGCTGCTTGTGTTCCTGTAATCCTTTGCGACAAATCTCGCTGCTCTCCTCTCTTTCTATTTAGTCAATCAATTCCTTGGTGTGTGGACTCAAAACTTTTGAGATGTATGTCAAATAACAAATTGCTTTTACTGCAGTAGATGGAAAAGTGTTCAGTTTGCGTTTAAGGAAAGCTTAAGTAGAATTTGCTTTCTTTGTTATTTTGTTAATATGGTCGTTCCATTTAATTTTTTGGTTTATTGTTATCCCCAGGTATTTGGTTAATAGAACATTGGCGAGTTTGTGGCTATAGAAGCTATAGTCATTAGCAGATGATTGTCTCAAAGCTGAAATCTAAACGGTTTTGCATTTCTCGTTTATTGATCGTTCTAGTGTTCTGATAGATCCATAAATAATATAGTGTCGTCGTCAAACAGTCTCATTCAAATTCATTTATGCAGACTAGGAATAACAGCGGTCCTAGAACTATTTCTTATGGAACGCCTGAAAGGGCTGGTGTTGCAGATAAATACTGAACATCGCGGATTACCTTTTGTTAACGTTCATTGAGGAAACCAAAATACCAATTCAGAATATTTTCTTGGATTCAGTATAGTTTAAGCTTACAGAGCAGTTAATCACGTAGCAGTACATTAAATGTTTTAGAGAAATCAAGAATAAAACATTTGATTTGAAGTCCGCTATATTGATATTTCTTGTCAGTTCATTAATTATACAATACATATAAGCTGGGGGATTCTGTAGATTTTCTTGATTGGAAGCCGGATTGTATTGGTACAATGAATTGTGAGCTTTTAGGTTATTGATGATATGCCCGAAGAAGATGTGTTCGGGGTAAGCGACACCGGTCGATAATTTGAGGATATAATATTGTCGCCTTTTTTGTGTGGAGTAATATATGGGCACTTTTCCAGTCCATCGGTATATTTTCAATAACTGAATATTTTTTTTCTTTTATGTATGCCAGGTAAGGAAGCTTGTGAAGGTAATATATTTGCGGTTATTGAAACAAATACTTCTTCACCGACACTTAGTTAATTAATTATGTGTATCTTCTAAATTATATATACTGTGTCGAAATCTGCAATCATTAACGCATGCATATGTATGAAGTCCGAGACAACCCGAAATTCCATTACAATTAAAATTAACCTTTCTTTAATTATTTTCATAGTAGTAACAAGCAAAGGCTTCAAAATCCTTAAATATTAGTAATATATATATTAAATTAATTTAAATTGGTCACAGTTATACAAACATTTATTGTTTTAATCAGAATTTCCCATTGAAAACACCCTAAGGGGAAATTTGAATGATTACAGTAGACTGTTTTAAAAAATAATTAAATGTAGTGGTTTTGGAATGATTGTTACTATTAGATTACTGTCTTCTGATGAATTTGTAATCTGAAAAATCAAGCTCATTGAACTTGACTTATTATAGTGGCACAAAATCTATTTTGTTTAAATTTTAAAATAATATGCAATCGCCGCTAAATTTTTATTTTTAATTTCTGTAAATATGACAAGGGATTATTTTTTTGTTACTTGTCGAGAGCACTTTTACACCATTATTAAATATATTCTAGTTCCATGCTCGACAGTAACATTTTTATTGTTAGCACTAACAATTTTGACCTATAGAAATATAGCATAACAGTTAAAATCTACCCTCAACACATAAATGTAACCCTTAATTATTGAGAGATATTCTTCACATAAATCGAGCTGTTATTTATTGAGAGCCATTTTTTACTGAAATTTTTTGTTTTATTTTCTGAAATTCTCGACACATAATGATGATCATTAATTAAGTTATTTATTTAATATTCAATTTAAATTGACTGGACCCAGATTGCAATTTTGTAACCTGTAAGTTTTATTATGCTTATATATTGTCTTACTTCAGATTATCATTTAAACTATTTATTTTTTTGTCTTTACTTAAACTTTTATAACAATTATAAGTATTTTATAATATGTATAATGTGTCATACATGCCTTTCACACTATAACTTAACATATACATAGTCTTAGCTTATAGTCTATACAATTGCTTCCACAATTGTCAATGAAGTTTTGCAAGTATACCATTGCCAATGGTATATTGAATAGAAAAGCATAAAGTTGCAAAGAGGACTCCTGTTGTTTATTCAAATATAAAATCTTAAGAAGGCTGAGAAGACAAAATCAACTGGTGACATAAAATCATCTTCCAGTCAAATGTTTTTTGGAGAGTGGCCAAAAACAAAAGACTTCTACTTCAATCCCTCTACACTGCAAAATGAAGTGGCTCATAGTAAGCCACAAGTGGCTCATTGTGAGCCACTTCAATTTGAAAATATTAA
>JAUZND010040689.1:0-21065 GCA_034780555.1 Coelogynopora nodosa
AGCCAATGGCGACTAATTAATTAAGAATATATATATATATCCCGGCAAAGCGTGAATCGCCATCTACCCTTGATATTTAAATATATTCTTAAATTTGTTGATATATTCAAACATTAAATAAAATAGGGATTTTTCAAAACTTCAAACGACATATACAGTATATATAAAGTATTAGAAATGTTCTGTAATCATATTAAAGTTAAGCAACATTGTGCTATATACCATAAGAGCATCCAGAGAGCTAGGTGCGGGCTATCGACATGAATACATACGATAAACAAATCTTTTATTTACCGTCTAGAAAAGAGTAGAACATTTTTTTTAAATTTTGACATAGTTATATGATAATAATGGTGAAAATACTGACAAACCAAGCAGAAAAATCTAGAAAAAGTTTTGTTTATTGTATGAAGAAATAATATTTTGAGAAAATGTACGGTACAATATACTCATTTTATAGAATGATTTTTCGCAATTATATGTACAATAAAAAATAGAACATGAAGAGGTGGCGAGGCATACACCTGTTGCGTAAACTAAACTGGATCCAAAAATACTAAATAAGTACAATAAATAGGGCACAAAGAAGTTTGTGTTCAGGTGCCGAGCGATTGAACAGTCAGCATCGTGTTTACATTGATTTACCAAGTATAACTCTGTCCTGTCATATAAGGCATTATTAAATAACTATAACACCATTTGATGTATAACATGTATCAAATTGGCAGATTTGTTTGAGATCACTGTAATTTAACCGCACATTATTATGTTTAATAAAAACAATGTGATGTAAAATAGTACTAGAAGAACCAATATAATATAAATATATATATATATATATATATATATATTATAGTGCCAGAAAAGAAAAGAAAAATTCTCATTGATGCATCATATTTTATCAATGTATAACAATTCCGTAAGGTTTAATTTTTGCTAACTATACATACTTGACCTGATGATATTAAAATGGCTCATTAAAATTAAAAGAATATTTCGGGTAAGATATTAATGGATAGAGCAATCAAGAGGAGTTTTTATCAATATTATGCAATATATAATATGTATCAATATTATCAATAATTTAATCAGAATAAAATTTAGAAAAATTTATATAATATATACACTGGCATACAGTATTTTATCAATTCAAACATTCTGTTCTCAAAACATCTACAACATATGCTAATATTTAAAACAGCATTATCTGTCATAATTGGGACGCCTATCCATCCATATAATGCATTTCTTAAAAACATGGGGGCCTGAGTTTTTCTTCTTTTACACTTGTTTCTAATTTCGTTATATTCAAAGTTAAGTGGTTATTGCCTATGAATATATAATTTTATATTATCTTTAATTTTGATCATAATGGTATATTAAATTTGAGTAGGCTATACTTAAAACCTGTGATTCGCATCTAAAATACCTTACTTTTATTATCTGGTCGATATACTCAAAATATTCCTCTCATAATATGGTTTTAATATACAAGCTTATAAGTAAAATTCACAAATGTTTTTCTAAAATATACAAATGTTAATTAAATTACGATTAAGACTAGTAAACTATTATTCAAATTATTCTAATTATTCAAAAAAATTATACAAATAGAAAAATTACCGCTAATGATAATTTTTAATAAAACACAACTGAAAAAAGTATTTTTACTATTTTTATAGTAATGTTATACAATAGGTATTATGCAATATATGCACTGATATAGACAGGTATAGAATAATTATGTAATAAATGTAATGAATTTACTCTAGTTTTTTATGTTTACAGTATATGATACTTCAACTCATTATTAGTACTATGTTTAAATATAATATTCTGTACCTAGTCTATAAAAATGTTTATCCCAATCTTTCCTGCACATAGAAGTCAGGTCCCGCAAAAAAAGGAAGCCCTACACTCGATATCAGACGATGGTCCTTGAAAATGAATTCATCTCAACGGCCTACATCACCCGGCAGAAGCGATGGGAGATCTCCTGCAAACTCCACTTAACAGAAAGACAGGTATAATATATATCATATTGAGTTCAGCTAATACTTGTGTTTGAAGGTTTTTGCTTAAATGCGTTGTAAACATATTCAATATTTAAAAAATTGTCCTTTGCAACTGGTAAATAAAATAAGTCAGTTATCAATATTTTTCATTTCTAAATTTTGCATTCAATGCTCTTCTTAATGCTCTTGTAAGTTTTAGTTTGACCCATACCATATGTAATTTATCTAGCAGCAGGGCCCTACTCAGAGTATTTGTTTTTTTCTGGACTGTTACCATGTATGGAATTGTTGCAGTAATTTCTACAACAAAACTATAGTTGTGAGAATATTCTTATGCAAAAAGTAAGTTAAATATATATAGCTCTTAATTTTAAAAATATATTAATCATACATTTACATAATTTTTATTTTTTATATGTATAGTTATATAATAATTTAAATGAATTTAAAAAATCGATATATTAGTATTTGTTATCAATTTGAATCTAAATAATATTGACATTTTTATTAACATTAATTTTTCTATTTTTTAACATTAACTGTATAATAATCAATAATTAAAATCTAGTTAGTACGAGTATATACGGTTATACCTTTGGGATGCATAAAGCTTAGTTATACGTGTATAATCGATTCCTACGTTCTAAATGGCACACGTTTTTGTTAGTTAGTGTGGACATCAAATTAGTGAAATCTGTAAATTAACTAGAACAAAATCAGGGTGGGTTGTAAAATATAAATTATACCTCTAAATTTTTCTAATGATTAACATGCTGTTCAGTCTATACGTATATATAATACATTATTATGTTTGCTACAACCTACCCTAACTTTGCCATAGTTACACAAAATTTGATTTCTTTTTTACACTCTATTACAAGCGACAATGTATTTTATGACCATCTTTCCAATAAAAATAACCAACGGCTTTTAGAAATTGCAACGAACTTTGTTGAAAGATACATCTCATAAATTAAAAGAGCATTTTTATATATTTCCTTCTCGACTAAGTTAATATATTTGCCAGAGCAAATTTCAAGCTGCTTCAAATTCAATAGATTTTTGAGGCTGTAATTGGAGCATGTTAAAAATATAATTATTTACTTTTCAGGCAATTATATCATGAATTTATATATTTTTTCTAATTAATTAATGTCTAACACATTATGTATCCATTTTTCTGATTCGTAAATGTACAGAGCTTGAAAGATTAGGATAATTTATTTGTATGTTTTTCAATATATTTAGCGTAGTAATAAATTCCTTACAGTGTACAAAAATTATTTTGATAAATAATAATGCACTAAATATAAATATCGCAGATATTTTGAGAAATTTATAAAAGTAACTAGATAAAATATTTCTCATTAGCTTTTCCACAATTGTGTCTTTATAATATAGTTCTCAAATATGCCATTCTTTCACCTTCCTATATTTATTTAGTTGCAGATACAAACAGTAGCCCTCTTTTTCGTCTGACATTAATTCTTTATTTGATTTCTAATGACCAGTGTCATAAAGATGCCAACCGGACCAATCATCTAGTTAACTCATCCACAATTTATAAGTCCAAGGGGACCACGACCTCGACCACTACTCCTCACACCTAGTTAAAGTTCCAAGACTATATTTTCCTTTGTGGAAGAATGGATATTCCTGTACAATATGGGAGCTATCTTTCATTTCAGAAATTTTTAGTTTAGATCTCTAACAGTATTTAGCATAATCCGAATTATTCTGTCTCCGTAGGTGTATACGTACAGAAAGTCTTCTATATATAATTTCTACTGTTATACATTATTTCTCTGTCCATGATCATAAAATTTATTCAATTGATAACATAATGTGTCGCGCAAAAATGAGACTTCCCCATGACTTTGCAAGAGAATCTCGCTCACGAGGCCTATAGCGCATTCTTTGAATCAAGACTAAACAGCTATAAGGGAAAGTGTTTGCCCCTCAACCCCCTCCCCCCAAAATTAGACCGCAGATTGAGGGAGTTTTCTCCCAGAGAATATAAGGTTTGATGGTTCTCTGGGGAACAATGAGGAGTTGAGATTGTCAATCCACAAGACACTGAGCAAAGCTTCCTCATCGTACAAGACTCCAACTGTCTCGTCAAAAGTAAAGGAGCATGACTGTCCGGTGCAAAACGGAATTAAATTGAGTTGAGAATAGAGATAATAAAAATAGCCATAAAACCAATTTCACTCTCTCTCTCTCTCTCTCTCTCCCTCGCGCTCTCTAATATACAACAAGTTCCAAAATAAGAGAAATGTATAACTGGAGGTTGAAGTTGAAGATGCTTCAGTGGATGTTTTCTCACCCTTGCCATCAATTAAAGAAATCAAATCTAGTAAGTTACACTGGCTACAGTGCCGTCTGTTGTTACACTTTTATCTGGCTAATTCAATTTCAATCCTACGAGCAGCTTTGATTCAGAAAAGAGGCAAAAACCTGTCGGCGGAATCATTTATTCATATATTGGCATAGTTTTTTTCTTTTTCAGTTGCTGTTATTGTTGCAGTTAGAGTATTAGTAACTATCGATGAGACTATCATTGTATAAACATGACAAAAGTGACTCCTATATATCTTCAAAGGCGTTTTTCACGAACTGGTGCCTGTCTTTAACTGCTAATTGACTCTGGGGAAGTGGAGTATTAGCATAATAGCAATAGTCATGTTACATTAGCTCAAATACGATTATAATTCTAAAGACGTAAAATGCCCATTAACTCCCGAAATATATAGGATATATAATGGACTGCGTTTTTGTTCCAAAATCCTATACCACTCGACTTGATAGTCCATTCTCCCCAACCTGTATGTCTTTCATGCTCTATGTTTATAACATATAGTCAATTTTTATGTCGCGTGCTTTTAAGTGTAGGTAGGACATTAACAACATGTTGAGATGATATAAATGTCAATTTATATATTAAACAATATGGTTGTGCTTATATGTAAGTCGAATTATTCATGCCAATGAGATAGGTGAGATAAAAATATTTAACAAAATATATATATTATTTTGGTCAACCTAGTTTGTCCTTAGTACTTGCATATATAGGTTAAGGCTATAACGTAATACTAAAATGTAATTTAACAAAAAAATATATCTAATCAGGTAGTTTTAAATGAAAACAAAGCATTCAAATTTAATTATTGTTTGGTTATTATATATTGATATAAATAATTCACATTTTATAGTATTTTTGTTTTAACAATACGTTTTTCAAATGGAAAAAAGCAGTTTTTGTACGATTAATAAAATAATTCGTTGTTTTTATAATTGTTTTTCAGTTTGTTCGTCATTTAATATGCGATCCTATCGCTATATTTTTGATCTTCGAATTAAACTATATTTATGGAGTAATACATATACTCACAAATATTGAATAAATATTTGAAAATAAACAAATGAAGAATATGTTATTATGATGATAATTTCAAAAAGGTTAGACCTGACATGTATACTGTATATATAATTAATAAATAAAAATCAATAACATTTATTCAATAAAGAAGTCTTGTAAAGAATTATATAGCAAATTTTAAATTTGTTTAAAGATAAGATTACATTTTATATTAAATATTAAAGTTGTAGTATATAGTGTAAGAATTATGTATAATATAAAATTGTTAAAGGTAATTTTGTTAATTTCACGTTATTATATCATTTAAAGATTAAAATTTGACAAGAAGTGTTTTTTCTTCTATCAATTATTTTGATTTTTATTTAATAAATTATAACTATATTATATAGTTATTAATTATAGTTTTTCGTTTAAGATATTTATAGTTATTTTAACTTCAAACCGTTAAAATTTCGTGGATGATTCAAAGTCTTGAAGCAAATAATTCTTCATTTTGACCTTAATCTTGTTTAAGTTTCTATATAGATTAATATTTTTGCATGCGTATAAATTATTATGATCCGGTCAGCGCGCCCCGCTTATGATTTGATTATTTGATTCGGTATATATAAACTGCTTTTTAATACATCCACAGATTTGAGTTGCCATCTTATCAACCCTATAGGCCTATATATGTGGCCTTATATTTGTGTATTTGATTTTTTTCTTAATTTATTTGGTTTGTAGTAACAAAATCTTTTTTATTGAACTTTCTGGAGTTAGATCTTGATTTGCGTTTCGTTATTTTTTTATGTTAAATATCAAATTTTCTTTGTTAATATCTGACATTTTCAATTTTCACTTTTTAATTGTTTTTTATGGTGGAATGAAATGGTGCCACTTACTAATATATTTATTCTCATATATATACATATATATATTCCTCATTGGCAGGTCAAAGTTTGGTTTCAAAACCGTCGCATGAAAAAGAAGAAGTTGCACTCGCGCGGCAAGAGCTCCGACGACATTAAGTCCCAGCACAACGACGAGGAGGACCTGAAACCAGTACTACCGATCAACGTCAACCATGGCGTCGTGAACCATCAGCTGTTGCAGCCTGCGCTACATTCCGACATGCACCATCGCCTCTACTCGACCGATCTTGACCTGCCCAATCTAACACACGGCTAAACGAACGATGCACGAGACTATATATATATAGTCAACTTCCATGTATATTGTTTACTTCATTATAAAATATATATACTTAGTTATATACTATTACATAACATGCATATTAATATATATCTCACACACAGTAAGATATGTATGCGACACTGTGACAATCAAAATACAATCATTAACTTATATTGCCCAATATATATGACGATTAGGTTAATTTTTTATAAATAATTTTCATTTTTAATCGAAACATGTTATGTTCTCATTTGTAATAAAGAAAATAAATTGGATTATAAAATTAAAATCAGAATACATAGTGTATGAAATTATAAATTTTAATCTTATGCATGATTTATTACGAACTTATTTTTGTCAATGAAAGTTAGATATACTTAAAGTAGTCCTATATATAGAGCACTTTCAAACAAAATATAAATTGGTGTAAAATAAAAAAATTATAGCGAATTTATGAACTTGAAAACTTTACAACAGCAATAAAACACTATGAATTACAAATAATCTAATCAATTTAATTTTTAATTTCTAATTATGGTTAATGTAAGTAGAATATATTACAAACTTATAAAAACAGACAAATAACAGTATATTTTTTGACATAAATTTTTGATAAAATTTACATTTAAATATGTTATTCATAAAAAATTAAAATATATATAGTCATTAACAAATTAGAAGCATCAATTAAATATATATTTTATTTTTGTCATTCTTTAATATCAAATAATATAGGTGTATATATATATATATAAGCTTATTTACAACATAAATCCTACAACATTCATAAATGCCTATAAGCACTGTATAGAATATATTTCCAAAGTTCAAAGCGCATTGTTCCTATTTTGAAAATCAAAACTTCAAACATTCCTTTCGGTAGTCATGTAGGTACTTCGTATGTAATTTAATTTGCTACTTTAACTGGTATAGTATTAAATACCTGAAAATGTTTCTCAAATTTTCTTCCTCAATGAACGTTATATACCTTTTATATTATTTATCATTTTTGTATATATAGTAGCATATTACGAACGACTGCAATGAATCCATTTGTTTTTTAATACAATCGCACTCCATGTCAATAATTATAGGTACCTGCCATATATAGGGTATACTTATGTCTATATATATCTATTATATAGTATAATATATACAAGACGTTACTAACATTAATGGACCGAATATAAAATTAAATGATCTTTTCGCCAAAAAACCCCGTTGTACAGTTTCTTTCTGTCGATAGAGCTTTAGGTGTATATATTATAGTGAGTGTTACTTGTACTGATAATGTTCATTATGTGTATATTCTTCTACTATTTCCATTCATTTGTATGTTGATGTGTACGTCTATTGCTCTGTAACGATATATTATATATACAGTACATATTATGATATTACCTTTAACCTTGCAATATTCAAAAATGAAGGTTTTTGAAATATTAACATCATACATGTACACCTTTATTGAGTTTTGTCTATATCATTTCTAGTTTTATTTTTATTTTATTGAAATATACATATACATTTAAAATGTGTTTATGTGTAAATTAAATACTATCTTTTACCAATCTGTTAACTATGTATACATATATATGTATAAGGTATATTTAAGCTAAGTTCAGGCTGGTTCGGATGAAATGTAGGAACTGCAGCTATGTGCGTTCATTCTCATCAAGAAAATTTCGCATTCTTTTCAGTTGACTATATATATATAAGGTATAAGGCCTAATATGAGCTACTTTAGCAAAAAAATATATTGCATACGATATAGTATAACTAAGGTAACACAACGGAAGTAATGTGTAAGGGAATCTTCTTTGCTAGAATCGGTCGAGCGTGTCAAACGTCAAGCTGTGAGCAAACTGGTGTGTGTATACGACAACGGTTTTCCGTGGTCCGGTATTGTTCTGAGAACTAAAGAAGATCATACTTTGATGCTACCGATGTCAACTAGAACATAATATAGAAACACAGAGCGGAATCAGTATTAAACAATTTGCTCTCTACAATATATGGTGGAAGATTGATGACACCAATTTACGGGCGCCTAGACTAACTGGTTTCAAAAGTTGTATTGGTGTGAAAACTGAATCAGATTCTGTTATCTAAATTAAGAACCGTGGTCACGTCTAAACTAACAAGGGACCCTGTCTAATAATGGTTAAATTTATATATAGGTAATGTATGCTTCTCACACTAGAAAACATGCATTGATATATTAATGCTATACTTCTGTTCAGTAGCACATCACTATCTGGGTGGTATTCAACAAAGCAGTCTGTCACGTCTGTCAGAGAAATAAACTGTCTTGAATGCTGATCAAAAATGTTAAATATGTATTACATTACTCCTGTATTATAGAGTTAATTGAGTTATCATTTACCAACTGATTTCTAAAACACTCGGTTGGCGCCGTTTTTGTCAGTTGTTTACGAGTGGGAAATTCATGTTGATAGTGTCACATGGAATGTTAATTTTTTAGCTTAATTTTTTTATATAATAATAAATTATTCAATGAGATCTGAGCAGGAGGGGAAAGTTGATTCTGTTGCCATTCAATAATTGAAGGTTCACTGTGGTCACTGTAACAGGCGGCGCTTTACAATTATATATATATACGAAGAAATCAGTTATGCGGAAAAATGTCAATGTTTATTGGAAAGAGAAAAAAGCTAATTCATATGCGGGACAAGAATCAAAACTTGTTTAGGGTAACATTGTGCATTTAAAAAACATTCGGATAGTATTGGTGTGTGCCTGTCACCGCAAAATTTTCTGATGTTTTTCATGTCCATATGTCTATAAGTAATCTTGTTTTGGTTGAAGTGATACCAAGTGATATTGTGTCAGTGTCAATTTCAATGTACGTATTCAAAACAACGTATGAAAAAGTATTCCAGTATATATAGGGATCAGTTGCTGTCTATTTGTCTACTTTTTTTAGTGACCGATATATTATGCTAAACAGCGTCGCAAATAATTAGCTTTTTAAGGGTATTCACAATAACTATATATATATATATATAATTATTTATATATAATATTTATATATCTTCTATATTATTAAAGTTTAAATAAATACATATTCATATATAGATTAGATTAGATTTATTTATGGCCTTAATAACATCGTAAGATGTAATATAATTAAACACAAGGCGTCAAATATGGTTGTAAATATAGTCTAATATGTTTTTATATTTTAAATGTCAACTTAGGTTCCTATAAAAGTTGATGATTTATTGGATTAAAAATCGATGTCACGTGGAGTTGTATATTATATATGTAGACAACTCTATAAAACATGTTATTAATTCTTGAAGATATAATTTCAAAAATATTCAAAAATAGTACTACAATGTATATATATATATTAGTATAATATGCAATCTTATTCTAATGCAATCCATTTTTTAAATATTGATAACGTTTTATTTTTATTTATCTATTTCAATTTGTGTATGTGAATATTTTGCCATTTTTCAAATTAGGATATACTAAAGTATACCTTTGTTTTTATTTTACATTTTAAATCATATTATTATCGATAATATATAGATGTTGAATAAACTTTGAGATTAAACAATATATCTATAAATACGGCAATTTTATCGAAAACTGCTTTTCTTAAAAACAACTGTTTGTATTTTTACTTATATATAAAAGAAATGCAAGACCAAAAATCAGAGGGGCAGAAGGCCATGAAGTCTATTGTATCGTGTTATTTATTTATAGATTTATTTAATCTGACAATATCTATTTTTAAATTGTGGATTGTATTATAATTGTGTAAAAAGATCATTTGGAGTATTTTGATTATTTTAAACAAAACCTCACACTGTCCAACCGTCCCGATTTGGGTGGGACAATCCCGATGTGAAGGACAAAGTCCCGAGTCCCGACGACAGACTAAGCGGGACACAATTTGTTCACCTGACTAAAAACCATGATTTGTATGGTACAACTGCAGGTGCGGTGATAGCAATTACAATCAATTTATGTAATAGTACTTGTGAGTCGCTTCAAATATCTGTTTGTTCACTATATTTGCTTGGATAGCAGCCGAGTGCAATTCTATTAAAAAATTATTTTAGGTGTCGAAACATCACGCTGAACACATATCCCGATTTGGCTTAAGCCATAATAGGTTGGACAGTCTGAAACATTATTATATATAAAAATAGTTTTAATTCTTTCTATAATATAACAAAATGTATTAATGAAGATTCAGGTTGCATTTTAGGAATCAAAATATGAAAATAATCTACTTCAGCGCTTAACAAAACGATTTTTTAACACGATTCTATTAATAATTCTTATAGAACTCTCTTTTTCCTAATGGCGCATGTTTTTCGGCAATAAATTGTTCCCAAATGTTTAACTGCTATTATTTTTAAAAAGCCTTCATCGCCACATTTAACTAAAAAACTTTGCCTTGAATAGAAAGAGACCGCCACTTTTTTAATACGTAAAAGCTGAGAGAAATATTTTGTGAAAAAACGTTTGTAATGTGTAACGTTCGCAGCAACTAAATGTTAAACTGAAAAAATACAATTTATAATAGTTATATAATATTCAACTTCGACAAGTTTAGCATGTATAAATAAAATAATTTGTCTAAATTATACACTCGAAACGTTAATAATGTTGCTCATTTTTATATTAACAAATTATTTCACTGATTAACAAACTATACTTTTTTTTAACGTGAATAGTAGTAATAAACATTATGAGCATTATAATATAGCTCATGCCATATATAATATAAATTTATATTTAATATACTTCTACATACAGTATTGTCAATATTATAATAGTGCTTTTAACCTCTAATAATAATGGCATTTGATACAAGAGCAATTCTGAGAAGTTTTACACCCAGATAATATTTCATTTATATAATTAATAAATCTCTCAAGTATATATTGTGACTTAGAAAATGATTGTAACGTGGATCGCACCTTAAATATAGTTCATACATATTGTGATAATCCAAGTTTTATAGATATATTAAACTCTTACGTTATCAGACAATTTCACTGATCCAGAACTCAAAATGTATATTTTATTTGCTATAGCTTCTCTGAAAGACAATTGTTTATTGTCTATATTGTTCATATAAACCATTTGCGCTATCTTAAAGTTCCAGAAAGCGACAGTGTTTGATGTTTTCAAGCGAGAATTGTCTTATTTGTTATATATATATATAAGGTTATAGTGAAAACCTAATCTTTATTTTCGTTTGCTATAACTGCAGAGATGGGGATCATTTGAGAAATATTTTATGGGAAATCATATATTTGAGATAGTCGATTAATTAATATACAGGTCGAAAAGTTAAACGGCTGTAATCACGATAGGAAAGAACTTAGAACTCTTTATATATACAAGTATATTACTAATAGTATATTAATTGAATTTGCGGGGTGTTATTGAACACATATGATGTTCAAAATAAGAGGCCTCAACTCTCTTAAAATACTTTAAAATAAATCTTTCACTTTAATTTTGACCGGTTTTCCCTTATTCTGACGTACGAGACCGCAAAAACACATATAGGTATATCGTAATAAGGAAGTGAATGAGGCATTTTATGGACAGAATATCATTTCAGGTAGAGATAGCCGCATAATATTATATAAGCATATATTATATAGGAGAGAAAAGTCTTGGTAAGAAATAACACTTGCTAATTGTGGCAGCGGTGAAGATCAAAGTGACCGGGTGTCAATTGGAGTGATGCCACTCTACAGGATATCTGTCTGTTTGTCTGTCTATATATATATATATATATATATATATATATATATATATATATACTGACTTGATATCTTGTCCGTATTTGTTCTCCGCATAGCTTTAGAACATAAAATTTCTGTATCCTTCGTCTATATGGAGAATATTCTCAGAGAATCGCGCAAAATATCCTGCAATGTATATACAGAAGGTCGCATATTACTCGTAGGTTACATGTATATGTGTATGTATGTATATTTTAAGTTCATGTACAGTTAATCTTATTTGTTACAAAAAGGGTTATTTTTCCGCCAGATTTTAGATAAAATTTAAACACGTGCAAAACAACAGCACTTCGAGTGACGCCCTGGTTTTTGGAAACGTAATATTTGTCGACCTTATAGTATACCAAAGACATGCATCAAAGAAAATATACAGTTTAGGCAAATAACATATATAATAAATACATTAAACATCATAGAAATTTGAACTATTGAATAAATTGTATTTTCAACAAATTTAATTAAAAATACATACTAACATGTACTTCTAAACGTCCTATTGAGGTAGTTCATAATATAACGTTAAATATGCACTGTGTTTTTCTTGAGATTAAAATCTATGTTTTTAGTATATATCGATTAATTTTCCCAATTATATTATATATTTGAAATTATCACTAGTATTAAATATTAGTATATATATAGCTATTTTGAATAAAATATCAAGCAGTCACTATACAATTCAAATAGCATTTATTTATGTTTGATGTGTGTGTATATCGGTTAGTTGAAAAACGATTCGTGTATTTTTTCAAATTTATTAATTTATTTTAAAAAATCGTTTGCTATATGCAGTTAAGTAATTAGTATTTTAATAATTTACTGCTATATTTATACGACTGTCCTAAAAAAATCAAAAACAGTTTTTTAATTACATTTATAACTGTAATCAAAATTATCTTCTATATATTTATATCTGCCATTTGAATCGATATAATTGAAATGTTAGATTTTTTGCTCAATGTACAGACTTGAAAATGAACTTTTTAGTTCAGATTAATAATAGAACGCACAATGGAGGGATCGGTTAACAATTACACTCATTTGGTTTCAAAATCTGTAGGTGCAAAAAGTTTACATATGATTGCACGAGCTAAAATTTTTAAAAACTTTCTAAATATCGAATATAAATAAAAGCCTACCTTTTTAGAAAATTGGTCAAATGGGTCAAACGTTATATAATTTTTTCGAGAATTTAAATATTTATATTGTAATTTTTAAAACTGTTACATATATTATCGTCGAATTACCTTGAATTTATTTTAAAAGATTTACGTGGAATGTTGTTTGAATACTATTCAACTGTTAAATTTATTTTATGAAAAGTAATATTTTAACTATATAAATTTGAATATACAATTATTTATCGTCCAAGCCACTGAATATATCTTATTAAAAATTGTGTAATGTTTTTTTAACCAACGGATTGAAACATATCTTATAATAAATAATAGAAACCGTATAATATGAAATAATTACAATGATGTTATTACAATTATAATAATAAAATCATCGCTTATTTTTTCAATAAAAAATGACAAAGAGCACACTTTTTGGAATAAAATGCCAAACACTATATATCTATATAGATTAGATATCATGAATTTACTGTTTCAATAATAAAAGTGTTTATAATCGTCTATAAGCGATTATATATAGGCCTATTTCTTATAGTTTTTTGACAACATAAATCTAGAAAAAAAATTGATTCAGCCTTAATAATTAAAAATTCAGATATTTAAACGAAAGTTTAAAATAATATTAGAAAATGTAGATTTTACAAATTTTTGACAATGAGAAATTATTAGAGGTGGTAACCTGACCATTGTAATTCCTACTTCCAAATTTGAGCTTGTTCGATTAAGTCGTTTTTGAACATCCGGGTGCATATAATATGTCCTATCCAACACCCCCAAAGTCCATGAAGAGTTTACAAACATTAATCAAATACAACGTAATTAAAATTCGCTCCATTTTTATCCAATTTTTGCATTATTTTTTTAACACACTTATTGTGCAGTTTATAAAACATAAAAATAATGTAATCCTTTTTATTCGATTTGATTCAATTTTGAATTTTTGTATTCGTTTGTTTCAATTTGTTTTGATATTTAGAGAAAGCCTATTACTTTTTTGTTAGTTTAAAATATAATTGAGGTTCATTTTAGAAAAACTTATTTTAAATCTTCTCTTATAATAATATCATTAACAATTGTCAATTGTAGCATACCGACCCGGCCCTGTTGATCCGTATGATACGAAAGTATTTACAATTACTTACTGTACTTCGAACATGACACACGTACCCTCGTTGATTCCTTTGTTTTATTCTTTGCCTGATTATATTTCACCATGTATTGTATTTCATATATAGTGAATAAATACATTTCCGAGATATAATTCTTGTTTGTGTATGATTGTTGTCCCAGAACCCTTACAGCATGTAGATAACTGTTTAAGGTTTTATTTCACAGTTTTAAATCAAATACTAACAAAAAAATATATCGTATTTATATATAATTGTAGAAACTCGAGCAAAAATTCTAATACATTTAAACAAAATTAAATTATTAATACATTCAAACATTAAATCATTCGAATTATCAATGCGTACCATTTGAAATACTTAAAAATTATGACTTATGTAGTAAATAATTGCACATTATAAACGTGGAAGAGGAAAGTGGAGGAAGAGGAAGTCCACTAATCTTGACAAAGCGTCGCGCGGCGATGAATTAATATATCTTCTTATAACCAAGCACGACGTGACGTGTCATATTTTGATGTTTCTACATATTAATTAATAGCCTAATTGCATTTAAATATGCATTTCGTCGTGGTGCGGCGTCGCATTTTTTTAAATAATGTCAACTTCAGTATGTAAAAAAGTATGTATTTAACATTTTGCAGAACGTTGCATCGCACTTGGTGGGCCTTTAGAGATTGGTCAAAATAGATAAAAATGTAATATAATATAATTTTAGTTAAAAATAGAAAGATAAAAAACTCTTTTTTAATTTAGAAAACTACGACGATATATCGCGCCCCTAATGACATCATATTGTCTGAAGAGAACTAAATTTTATATCATATCTTTAATTTAGTTATTAAATCATAATATGATGTGTAATTAATATTAATTTTTAACTGACAGTATAAATATGTAGCATAAGGGTTATATTATCATATTTATTTTGTTTGTGAAATACACATATCTATTAAAGCCTTAGTTTAATAATTTAAAAAAATATATATTATTAGCGAATGTCACTCAGATCAAAATAGAGAATTAAATTTTAAAAGATATAAAAAAGACATTACATAGGTAATAAAGTCCATTCAGCGTAAGCCATTAGCATATCTTGAAAAGCCTTATACATTCTTCATAACTGAAATTCCCCCCATATTTAATGTAATGCAAATGACCAGAATAAAACTCAGTTATATTACTTTCCGCATATGGTCTACTGCTGCTTCTGCCGCTGAAATGGGGGCGGGATAATACCTCCATAACACCGCCACTTCCACCTCAGGAGGGACCTCGAGAAAGTAATCCATTAAGAGTATGAACTAGTCGACAGACTGCAGCCGCACATAGGACCATTATTATATGATGTCTCTGAGTGTCGCACAGGGATACTGACGTTATAGTGACCCCTGTTCACTCCTTGAGTATTGGAGGAGTCGAAATGAGGCGTTTGACAATGTTTCATTTAAAAAAAACAGTAGGACGGATACCCGCTTATATATAAAGTATAATATAAGATATGGTCGGTGAAAGTGTTAATGCTTCCGGCTGGTGAAGTAATGAAATCATATGTGTGGCATGTTCAAATGAAAAGACTCCGGAGATCAAATAAAATATTTATTTTGGAAAGTCACCCCATATCCAATATTCTATGATTTCGTTTGCACTCATATATTTTTTTCCATTGAAATTCATGCTCACGTATTATTATTACATATTGACATTATAACCATTTGTGTAATCACTGTATTGAAATATAATGAGATAGGTTATCATCAAAATTGTTGGACTTTTACATTCATGCGTTATGTGATTTCTTCTTATATGATAAATCATTTTAGTACCCCAAGTAGCAGAGCGCTTTTCACCTTATTGAGTCTCTTCAATAGTAAACTTAAATTTTAGTTTAACAGTTGCTTGATAATATTAGTTGATTATTGCGATAATTATAACATACTCACTTTACAACGAAAATAATAATAACTTTTGTGTTGAACTGTAAGCTATATAATAATACCCACAAAAAGATTAACGCTTTTCATACGATTTTAAAGTGTCAGACTGATTGTAAAACTTATAACCGAATAATTTTCCCCACGCCTCAATGTTTCGCTATATAATGTATCAACATATGTTAAACTAATTATTATATACTTTTTAAATTAAACATAGCCTATATTTGATTATTAAATTAACATATTATTAACTTTAAATCATGTATATATTGTATATAACAATATAACTATATATATTTGACAATCTCCAAATTGATCTTTTGTGTATTATAAAGTTACTTTTATATTGTTACCTGTAAATAAAGGTATAAAATTTAATTTAATTTTTTTTAATAAAATTTGTAAAATATTCATATATGCTTATTAAAGTAAGTCCAATAAGAATTTTCTCAGAATTGATGGTTTCAGATTAGTTTTATTACCAAGCCAAAAACTATAAAAAGTTCTATTCTCCTATTATTACTATTATTTCTTAAAAGGTAACTAGATTTTTTCATCACATTCAAATAATGCAACACATTGACAAATGATATAAAATTTACTGGGCTTTGAAAACGGTTATTTCAGCTTTTCGTTTTAGCTTTTATTGGTTTAATTATGACAGTGTGTTCGCATTATATATATATAACAATAAAATTAATTTTATTACTTAAATTCACTTAACTTGGATTTTTAAAGGAACAATATGTTTTGCGCCTTCTAATGGATATAGAGACTGAGTATAGAGCTTATTTATTTTAAAATTAAGGAAGAAAGTTGTCGGTTGTCAGAATTTTTGTTTTTAGTTTTACAGAACAATTCAGGTAAATTGTATTAACAGATGAGAAGTACGTATAATGGTAATATCACAGTTCCTCTCTCTCTTATACTTCACAAGGTGGTTCTTTCTATATACATACGATAAAAAAATAGGCACCGCTTCAAGATAACCATATAGCGCGTCTCTGAAACCAATTTACCAAGGCAAAGGGTGTGACGACATTTCTCAGTTTTATGGCCTGCAATGGGAGGCAACATGTGAAAACTGGGAACGATTATTCTGTCACAAGAATCACAGCAAGAGCGGAAGAATTCAGAGGTGTTGCTGCAATTATGAAGTCTATATGGTGTCACTTGTTTCCCTTTTTTTATTCCCGCTATGTAGGTACCTACCTGCCCACACTTTGATATAATTTAGAAGAAAGGAAAAAGTAGCGCTGTAATTATTAATTAAAACATGATCAAGGCAAGAAGTATACCAATAGATTCATTCAGCCTGAATATGCGGGAAAGAATGAACTCTTCTGTCGCTAGTTTAACACCACGCTATCATCATCTAGGTAGGATAACACTTTTTGGGCTCATTTGTTATTTAGTGCAATAAATTACCACTCTAAATTTGACAATAATCGATACAATTAAAAATATATAGAATATTTCTGATTGTGCTATAGTTATTCCCAAATATATATTTTAAAGATTTCGTATTCATATCGTTACGAATTGAGTATTATTTCGTTTTTCATTTATTTAATATATTTAATGGTAATACTTTCCCGCTGGTCAATTATAAATGTGCCATTAGGACACATATAGTATGAAACACAAACGTTTTTAAATAGGCACCAATTTTAAACAAAAGCATATTAAAAATTATTAATTTTTATTAAATAAATTGTACAAATTTTGCAATGCGCACGCTTCCTGCCTCACTTGTTTTTAATTAATATTTTCTGACCAATGTTTTTGTTTCTTTAGTCATAGTACTTAAATAACAATTAAATCGTATTATTTAAAAAATTAAATTAAAAAATGCCATATTCTAAACAAAATATTTTCATTACTGTCTACCACAACTAGTAGTAATATAAATATATTACGCTATAAATATTTTATATATTGTAGACATTATAAATGGGAACAAATATTGAGTCAAATCTGTGTGTTTATGGGTAACTTAATTAAAGTATGTTTCTTTAATAATACCATACATCTTTTATGGGACAAGTTGTACCATATGTAAACCAAACTTCGAACACATTATTTATATGATTTGATGCATTTTATAGAATAGTTATAGTGTATATATTGACATCTTTTTTAATAAACAGAATTGATAATTGCATATATATATATATTTTAATATATTTATAAATATATTATTTAGACACATACAAAGAATTTCACATAAAAAATAACTACATTGTTTTAAAAGGCTCAAGTTTATTAAAGCATAATATAAATTTTATAATTCATAATTTTAAATCATTACACTTCTTTATGATTCAAATTACAAACGTAACATTAATATTCTAAACTAATTCATTATTGTGCAAAAGAAAAGGTTATTATATACCCGAATTTGACCCAAAAGAGAGATTTATGAAAGGAAAATGTAATATGTAATTTTCAAATTTGTAATGTATATTTTTTGTTTATTATATTAAGCATTTTGTGCTATTATGATTATTTTTTCTCTACAATACATAAGATTCACCTATGTATTTTCTGTTTTTCTTTTTAATAACTTAATTAATACATTTAATTTAAATATATATTGTATAATACATATATTCATGTTTTTTTAGTATATTGTTGTAAATTATATGTTATAGTTAAGGTAATGTATAGCTACCTATTGTAGCCTATATGTAAAATTTCAGTGATATGAAAGTAAGTATGTTTTTATTAAGTATTTTTTACGAATTCTTGTATTATAATTATTATCAAATTATATCATTATTCAAATATACACCGAATGATTATAAAATTAATTTACCAATGCTAAATTTATCTTTCTTATTTATGAAATTATTTTTTATTGTACTAATTTTGTATTAATTGTACTAATACTGTACTAATTGCAGTATTAAATTTGTTTTGAAATACATAAACAGCTTGACATTTCATTTGAAAATTTTACAGACCTAACTCATTTTATAGTACAAATAAATCACTTATTTTGTGACGGTTTAGCACATTTATTTGTAATATAATGAATGTGCTATGGAGATAAACAATATATTAGGGAAGGCATAGGCCTATGCCGTTTTTTGGGTATTTTGAGTGTCCTGAACACGATCATGCTGTTCATTTTGCCCACAAAGGTCAATTTTTAGATAAAAATCGTTTATTTTTTACATAAAAAATTACATCAAACTGGTTTTTTACATGTCGATTACAATACGTTATTAAACACATAGATTACACGTTGGAGTGTAAAAAACGAAAAAATATATAGCTTTATACAAAAAAGTATGAGAAATTGGATTTTTTGTCTTTTCCGTCTGTGTTCAGTTTGATCTGATCTTCCCGCATGAGTGTCCAGCAGTACTCGGCCAACATAACTATAGAGTCCACTGTGCACTATATCTACGCTCTATACTAGCAATAGCTTGGTGGAATTGATCACCATGCTCGTCACTGACATCACAGTTGCTTTCAGAAAAAATATACTAAATGAGACTGGAGAAGATGGAGCTATGAACAAAGACATGTTGTCTCCTAGTTTTTAAAAGTCACTCAGCAGCTTCTCAGTGATCTCTTTGTATTGAGGGTTCTTCTTTCTTCCAAGGCAGCCGTCTACAACAGATCTGAATGACTACCAGCCCGCCAGTTCATCTTCAGAAAAATCTCGAGTGAAAGGTGGATCTTTGAGGCATTTCCGAATTTGCGGTTCAACGAAGACACCGGCATTAATTTTGGTTGCTGAAAGTTTCTGAAATTTCTCTTAGAGCATGGCAATCGGTGGGCTGTCGTTCTTCTTTAGCGCCTTTACAAATTAAGTCATAAATCCCAGCTTAATATACAGCTGGGGCAGAATGATATTCTCGTTTGGAACAGAGGCTCGTTGATGACGTTCTTCTCACCAAATGTGTAGTCGTCACTCATCTTCCACACCTTCTGAACAAAGTGGTTCCCTTTATCGTGACTGTACCACTAACAGATGAAACACTAAAAGTTTGGACAGCCAGTTTGCATTTCAGAAAAAATGGCGACAACCTTCAAATCAGCACAAATTATCCACTGATGTTTATCGTAATTCAAAGCTTGAAGAATCTGAGCAAGGTTGATGTAGGTCTCCTTCATTTGAGTCGAATCAACAAAAGGAACGGTCGGACGTTGATTGCTGATGTAGAAGAATGCTGCCTTGATGCTTTGATGCTGTATTTCGAGCAATCGATGAAATTCGAGCAGTCGCCATTCAGATGCACGATGAGGTGTTTAAACTTCAGAAAGAGTCCATTGATGTCGTTGTAATAGCACAAATCGCCTGCAAATGTAAAATGTATGAAAGTCGTGAAAAAATGCTACAGGAAATAATTAATTAATTAATGTTTCCATAGGAAGATAGGTGTACATACATAATATTGTAATGGAGTATAAGTAGAATATGGAGTATAGGTAGAATATGGAGTATAAGTAGAATATGGAGTATAGGTAGAATATGGA